>CM062816.1:570256267-570521267 GCA_031772625.1 Pinus tabuliformis
TCCATACTTCTTCGCCCTTGTTCCATTCATCCCTTGCTTCGTTTATCCAATCTGGTTGGATAATAAGAGATAGCACAGAACAAAGCTTCCGCATCCTCATCCTTGAAGAGTCTTCCCATTTGGTAAGGTTGCCATTTTTTAAGTGCATGTAGTATTGCCAACATTTCCTTCTCATAAATATCTTGCTTGATATGTAGCAGTAAAAATACCCAATCACCTACATCAAATTTTTTTTCACTACGATGTTGATCTACCTGTTGTTTCATTTGATTTTGCACCGAAGTGGCGTTATCCTTTAAAAGTTGGAGAACTTGTTGTTGATGCTCGATGTGATCTTTCACTGCTTGAACCTTTTTCTTCTTGATATGTCCTTCTATCCCTAGAGTTTGGGGAGTGGTAATTTATTCCAATCCTTTACATGATATGGTCAGATTCATTTCTTCTTTCTCGATGTGATCTTTCACTTCTTGCACATTTTTCTTCTTGATATGTCCTTTCTTGAGAGTTTGAGGAGTGGTAATTCTTGCCAATGCTTTACAAGATATGGTCTGATTCATTTCTTCTTTCTCTGGGGTGGGGCCCTGGTGTATATCCTCTTCTTTTGATGTTTCTTGATCCTTTTCATCCTCCTCTTCATATTCTATGTAAAATAATTTCTTCTTAGCACACTTATGACCTTTAGTGCATTTGCTATCACAATTGTAACAAAGCCCTTTTTCTCTTTTTTCTTCCAATTGTTGTGGTGTAACCCTTGTAGGTTGTGGAAAGCTAGGAGAAACAACACTTCCATCTTTATAGTTGTGAGGGGTATGCTTCATGGTTTCCATAATTTTTCTTTCCACTATGTCACAAAGCCCTTTTACTCTTTGCAATTGTTGTGATGTTGCTCTAAAGAAGGTGTTGCTCTTTGTATCGTCATAATGTGCTATCATTTCCTCCGTGAAAATTGACCATGTAAAAAGTTGTTTACGAGAACAAATCCCTTCATACCATAAAAATTGATCTGGTTCTAAATACGAAGATGCAATACATACCTTTTGTAACAGTGGTACACCATGTAGATCAAAATATTGCTCCATCTGAAGTATCCAATTTACCGAATCCTTGCCATCAAACTTCCTCATCTTGCTTTTTCTTGATTTTAGGAGCTCGATCTTGAAACGACTGTAACTCTGTACTTTCGGATCTTTAAGTTCTGAAATTGCGATCTATAGTAGCCCTCTGCGTCCTCTTTCCAATTCCACAATTCTGATCCAAACTGGATTCTTCAAGAAAGAGTTATGCGAAATCTCCCAAGATGACCTGATTATAAACTAGTTCAGTAGAGCGAACTTGTATGACATGCCACGAGTGACTGTTTCGACCTTTGGATCTGAAAAAGATATACAAGAAACTACAATCCGTCCTCTTTCTGTACCTTCTTATGAAATTTCAATCTGATGCTTAGAGAGAAATTTATGACGATTTTCCCCAGGTCACCTGTTTGGAATGTAATTCAAGAGTCTGGAAAAAGGCAAACTTCCTCAGATCATATCTCCGCAAATATAGCGCAAAAATCTCTAAAATTTGGACTTGAGGTTCAGTGTGATGTCTTCTCAAATGGGTTTTTTTTTAGCTTCTGAAACATCGCAGAAAAAAAGTTATAGCGAAAATTCCACGATGACCTATTTGGAGCAGCGAAACCCTAGAATCCAAAGCTCTGATACCAAATGTTATGAAACCAGCTCAGAAAATATAGAAAAGATAGATCAACGCCTTAGAATTCAGCCTCTTCGAGGGGGCAACCTCCTTTACATTACATAAATGAACAATTCTTGGATGATACAAATGAAAAGACCTCCTTTCTATATATAGGAGTCTAAGGGGTCATAACATAATCAGAGCCGACATAACAATAATAATGTAAGGGCACAATAATAACAATAGTGGGCTTCTATGGGGTACAATAGTAACAATATGGGCACTACATGGGTACATCAATATAATAAGTGGGTTGTACTAATAACAATAAGGGGTTACACTAGTAGTATAGGGCCTAACACAGGGTCAAAGAGTAACAGGGTAAATAATATCAGTTAAAGACCAAAGACAAAGATGATTCCAGCGTACACATATCAGCTAGCCTAAAAGGGCTCAAGTTCAACTGCAACAGCTAGCACTACCACAATAAGAGGGACAGCATGATGCAGTTTTCCATCTGTCTCTATCTTCATGCTTGAAGATATTTTTATTTCCTTAATTAAATCTCAAACTGTTATGAGATATTTTGTAATATTTTTTGTATAAATACTTCCCATTTCGAAGTATTTAGGGTGGATTCAAAGACATTTCTATAGACTTGTATCTAAAATCATAGTGCTATTGTATCAAGACTAGATTGGATTGCTGGATCATGGAATAAAGTTCAGAGATTTTACAGGATTCTTGTGTTAAGAGAAAATCAAATAAGTATTCTCTCATGTGTATTATTGTTTTTCCTTATGTTTATTAATAATCATATGTGTTTCTATGAAATCTAAATGGTAAACTAGGAATGATATTTCAGAACTTGCTTTAGTGCACTCTGTTTTAACTGTTTACCTTCTTAATGTTTTCTACTAAACTATCTTAGTTAGGGAATTCTTAAATGCTCCCTTACTTTTGTAGTTTTTCCCTGTGGTCTATGTAGCATGAATTCTTGATTGCCCTTTGTTGATGATCCCGGTCTAAGGATTTTTCATTGCCCTTTTGCCATGGTTAGAATCATTTCATCCATCAGCCCTTTGAAGATTCTCCTTTTGCTTTGCTAGCCTGCCCTGTGAAAAATCCCTTTAATGATATGATTCAGTCAATCTATCCTTTGATTGACTCCATAGCCCAATGGCTTAAAATATATAGCTCTATCCATCTGTTCCAAGAATTCCACCACCCAACTTTCAATCAAAATCAAAATCCTCATGAACAGTAAGAACTAGCCTAAAATCTAATAAAACAAAGTTAAATTATAAAGAGAGAGCCCTCTCTGAGCTTAGGTTAGCTAGAACCTGAGTCTAAAAGATTTGGTTTGTGGTTACCTCAGATTATTCCTCCTTTTGATAACTTATAGGGAAAACTTCTGAGTGATAACACTGCCTCCGTGCCATTGTTCACCATACTGGTCTTGAGTGGCTCAGTCATGTCTAGGTTCTCAAGCTGTGGTTCTTCAACTCCATGGTGACCTTTAGTCTCTGAGATATTAATCTTTCTCGGGTCTTCGTATACTTCTTCCGCTATTACATTGTAACATTCCAGCGCATGACTCAGTTGGGTAGTCCAATCAGGTTGAATCAGGTCTAGAGGATTCCGCAGTATCCTAAAGATGACTGTCTTAACCTCCTGCAATGCTTCATTGATGGACTTAAATCCATCCTCAAAACTGATCGTCATAAAAAATCCTTGGCGTAAAACATCCCATTGTTTAGTGCCATGACAGAGTTATGTCTCCAAGTACCAATTCATTGGTATAACGTCCAAGGTATGACAAAATAGATGGACCCACTTTGGCTAAGGCTTCGCTCCATATGCTTCAGTCCATTTTGCCAAATGATCGCACAAATCATTCCTCCAATCATACTTTTCTGTTAGTCATACCTTCGAGTGGCCAAAGCGTATCCTCATCATCCTCCTATATTCACGCCAATCATTGAAACTACCATTGTGCGTACCCCACCATCTTGCAGATGTAGCGCGTAGCACCCAATCTAATGCCTAGAAGCGATGCCTCTCTAGAATTTCCCTTTCAAATGCATCCAAAAAGAAATCAACGTCAATTATCCCATCATAGTGAAGCAGCTTCCTTACCTCTAATGATACGCAATGCAATGACTTGGTCATCATATTACAATGCAACGTAGATACTTCATGCAACTGGTTCTGCCAGTGCTCTAGTTCTTCATCTGAATATGATGTGCATGACCTCTCGCAATCCCATGCAATACATCCATTTGTTGTCGGATTCACCCAATCCTGGTCTCATGCCATTATCTTGTAAATCTGGTCCAAATTGTCATCACTTTCATAATTGCGGACCGGTTCTGTATAGTGCGGTCCTTCCGTAGGATCTAGTGGCACCACTACGCCGAGTGATTTCTTTTCAAATATCATATTTTTCTTCTTTAGGTTGATTACCCCATTCATGTTAGTGGCCCAATCGATCCCAAGGAGCACAAGGTAGGGATTGGTATAATTCACAATCTCTATTACTTCAAAATCTCCCAGTGCGCTTGCGCCTTCGATGTCAATTGTTACCCCCTGTAGCCTCCCCATTGAGATGATTTTCTATTGGTTCGCCATCCTTAACTGGATCAAAGACCACTAGAGTGCAGGTCTCCCCATTCTTTCCCATGTGTGTTTTGGAAAAACATTTGCATCAGACACAAGATCTAAGATAACTTGTTCCATTTCGTATTCTCCTATCTGCGCGGTGAGTCTCATATCACATCCAGTCCTCGCCTTATGCTTACCAAGATTTTTGACTACGCGTGGTTCACTAGTAGCGCTGTCTTTGCCAGCACACCGATGGATCAGTTCCTGCAGTCCCTTCACAGCCTTACTATCGCGAAGTATTTTTATGTAGGTCTCCAAGAATGTGGTAATCTTGGATGGGTCCATTTCTTCAATCGAATTCTCCTTAATTCCTGAGGTAAAGGCCTCAATGAAGCTTTTCTTTGCTTCCATAAATGCTTCTTTTGCACCCTTCAGATCAAACCCAATTGCCTTTCCTGGTGCTTTGCGGACCCACTCACCTTTTGTAGGCTTCTTCCCTTTATCCTCACCAATCGTCGTTCCACCCGCAGCATAATGTTTACCTTAGGGTCTTCCTTGTGAGTCTCATCCCTCATTATCTGGAGGTTCTCCGTCGGCTGTGAGGATTGCGCCCCCTTTTCGCAAATCTTACCCAACAATATAGGGCAATCCTCAGTTGCATGGTCAAATTGAGTACAACAGCGGCATGATAGTCTCGTCAGATTTGGGCAGTCTCTTGCGTAGTGTCCTGATCCTCCACAATTGTAACAAATAAGATGCCTTTGGCCTCTACCAGGCCCCCCTCCACCCCGGTTTCGACCGCGCCCTTGATACTCACATCGCGCTCCCCCATCACCTTGGTTCGGAGGCTACGTTTCTGCCTGCACCCTGTATGCAGGTGTCATGTCCATCATTAATTAATAACTACGATAACTACGCTTGTCATGACCTACTGATTGATAGAAATTGTAGAAGAGTTGTTGTGGTGTCTGTATGACTTTCTACAACAAATGGCAATTGTCGGTCGCATGTTTCCCAGCTACCTAGCATATAATACACCATAGCGTGGACCCTGTACTTGGCCCTGTCACAGCCTTTGGCCTTAGAGGCATTGGCCCCCTGCTACAACATAGTTCGCAAAGATTGGACGACGATCCTTGTCATGTCCCTGACCTTTGCATTTCAGGCACTAGACTTTTTCGCACGCCTCTCGCCGAGCTGTTATGTCTTTCTTCAGACTTTGCATTTCGAGGCAAAGGTTCTGCAACGAATCTAATGAACCTCCATATTAGAATCCTACATTGGTGTCTCATGCAGTCTCATTGGGATTTCGAGAGCTTCTGCCTAGGTCCCAATCTTCTGTTGTGATAACACAACCCTTAGGAGCGGTAGGAGTGAGGCCACGAACCATTCGCAGTGCTGCTCATCAATTAGGTTCATGTTGGCTTCACGGATCTTATTATTTATATTTGTGCCTTGCAGGATGTTTCTAGGGTGACTGACCAGAAACCCATAACATGCCCCTTACATCAAATGTGGGTTCAGTCAGAATTCTCCCACCAGGACCGGAACAAGTTTCTTTGAGGAGTCTTATAGACTCACAAACAAGAATGTTAAGGCTCCTACCAGCTATTCCTGAAAATGTTCAAATCAGACAAGAAATAATTGAACAAATTCAGTTATGGGAAATGCCATTGTTGGAGAGTGTAGCTCCTACAAGAGATCAACAGGTAAAATTATTTTATTTTTTTATAATTTCATTTGTTATGTTTAGGATAATTATTTTAGAAATGAAAAATAGTTTCATATTTTGGTTGGGTTCTTAACAGTTCCACAATTTCATTGTAAATGCAGGAAGTAAGTGACAAAGTGCCTAATGTACCTATAAGGGCATCTTCCTCAACCCCCAAGACTACAACAATATCATCAGTGACCACAAAAGGAATGCAAGAAGTTACAATCTTGCTCACTTCAGAAGGAAATGTCTTGAAGGATGAAATGGGGTTGAAATTTTATCACTTTATTTTTCGTTGTGCAGAAAATTATTTGGAAATACCATCCAAATGGATTGGAGGAAACAAACCAATGCCAAAAAAGAAGAACTATTTAAAGATGTAGTAATAGCATTTGGTAATCTTGGATTTGATAAGGAACTTATTTTAGAGATTGCAAGTAAATACATTCACTCAAAGAGGTCTAATTTAAGGTCAAAGTTGACAAAAACTTGATGTATCCACCTCTAGCTTGGATCACAGACCAAGAGGAAAGTCCACAAGAATCCAAACTATATGCCATCTACACAAGGAGGAGCTAAGAGATGCCTTCGAGATACAAGAAAGGCAACCCAAGCTAGGGTGTCAAAATTGGATCTCACAAATTAGGCTCTAGTGGATATAATAGTATTTGTTGTGGCATGGTAAGTGATATTTCCATCTATTAAATTTTCTATTTTAGGAAAAATAACCATGGTCACATTGAGTTAATTGTATCTTATTAGTTATTTTACCTTATAAATATGATTATATCTGTTAATGTAGTTTCACCAGTTTCAAAAGGAAGCTTCAGGGAAGACTTAAAATATGCTTTATTACATGGTTTGCAAGGTCTTAGACAACACATGATATATCGAGGGGAAGAATTAATTACTAGTTATGGATCCGAGGTTAGATGTTTATAATATTTGATGAATAATGCAATAATTCAATTGGAGGTATAATTTTATTCTAACATGTTAAAGTGTGTTCTGAATAGGAATCAGGTGAAACATATGGAAGTGAGCATGGGAGGAGATACAAGCACATGATGATTCATTTGTTGCAAACAATAATTCAATTGTCATTCTCGAACCTTGGCAGGAAACCATTGTTGAATTTCAGCAAATGGGACACATAAATAATGAGGGTGTTCAATGTGATGAGCATTCCACACCCACAATTAATGTAGTGCCTCACAAAAAGAGGACAAAAGGGATTGATATGTGTTAAATTTTAATAATTTGAATGTGCATTGCTCTAGATTCTAAGGAGTGCACTAGGTTGTGAGGGTCCAAACATAAACTGATTCTGTGTGCAACAAAACAAATTTTTAAGATACTTTATTTTTTAAACTTTGTGGAACAAAACAAATTTTGAAGGTGTTAGAAAATTATATATTACGGAGCAATGGAACACATAAAATATTGCAGAAATATAAACACAGAAAACGAACAAAACAAGAGAGACACAGATATATGTGGTTCACCCAGTTTGGGCTACGTCCACCCCGAACAGCCAGTCCTTCCTTTCTATTATCCAGCAAAATGAAGAGACACAACCTACAGCAAATCCGCTGTAATATCCTCTGTTTTCTCTCACAGTCTCACCTCTCTGTTTCTCACTCACAGAATACACATCTATCACACAGCCTCAAATACAATACCCTCATACAAAGAGAGGGGTTTCCTTCTAGGTCAAAAAACCCTAAACTAAACATAAGTTCTACTGTCAGATCATCCGCCTAATGAACGGCCCAGATTGACTAGAAATTACTATACTTTTACAAGGCAATTTTACAGCTGTTTTTAGCCTCGGGGACGCCCCCCATGGACCCCCCATGGACCCCCCCTACAGCGAATATTTTACGGGCGGCAACGAACTGGGGTCCTATGTGGAGATACCTTTGAATATAGAAGATAATCAGGCTCCACACCCAACAATCTCCCACTTGGAGACTGATTGTAGCAACTCCACCGCTGCTCCATTTGTTGGACAATGACTCCTCTTTGGACCTGGCTGTTTCTCATCTTCATTGTCATCCTTGAAGACCAACTAAAACTGAGCATATTCTCTCCCTGGTTACAACTTTTGTTAGCATATCTGCAGGATTCTGGCTAGTGTGTATCTTTTCCAGCTTCAACTCTCCATCTTCCAACACTGATCGTATGAAATGGTACTTGAGCTGTATGTGTTTAGTTCTGGAATGAAACGCTGAGTTCTTTGCAAGATGAATGGCACTTTGGCTATCACTGTATAACGTGCCCATATCATGCTCCTTACCCAATTCACCCATAAACCTTTGTAACCAAATCATTTCTTTACTAGCCTCTGTAGCAGCAACATACTCTGCTTCTGTTGTTGAAAGTGCAACAACACTTTGGATTTTTGAAACCCAACTGACAGCTGTTCCTCCAATAGTAAATACATATCCTGTAGTGCTCCTCCTGTTATCTCTGTCACCTGCCATATTTGCATCAACATATCCTTGTAGGGAGATGTTTGAACCACCAAAGCATAATGCTTGATTTGTGGTACCTTTCAAATATCTGAGAATCCATTTCACTGCCATCCAATGTTCCTTTCCTGGATTGTTCATGTACCTGCTTACAACTCCCACTGCATATGCAATATCAGGCCTTGTGCAGACCATTGCATACATTAAGCTTCCGATTGCTGATGCATATGGAACTTTAGACATATAATCCATGTCTTCTTGGGTCTTTGGGCACATTTCCTTGCTAAGTTTGAAATGGCTAGCAAAAGGTGTACTAACTGGTTTTGCATTGTGCATGTTAAATCTTTTCAACACCTTTTGTATGTACTCATTCTGAGACAATGTTAATTTACGATTTTTCCTGTCTCTAGTTATTCTCATACCAAGGATTTGTTTTGCAGCTCCCAAATCCTTCATTGCAAATGAATTTGCCAATTTTCTTTTGAGCACATTTATTTCCTGCATGTTAGATCCTGCAACAAGCATGTCATCTACATACAATAACAATATAATATAGTTGCCATCATTTTTCTTTTTCAAATAAACACAATGATCAGAGTGACATCTAGTATAACCTTGTTCAGACATAAACTTGTCAAATTTTAGATACCACTGTCTTGGAGCCTGTTTTAAGCCATACAAGCTCTTCTTCAACCTGCACACTAGTTTCTCCTTCCCTTTCACCTCATATCCTTGTGGCTGCTGCATATATATCTCTTCCTCCAAATCCCCATGGAGAAAGGTTGTCTTTACATCTAACTGCTCAAGATGCAAATCTTCAGCTGCTACAAGACTTAAAATAGTTCTGATTGAAGTCATTTTAACAACAGGAGAAAATATTTCATCAAAATCAATACCTTTCTTCTGTGCAAACCCCTTCACCACAAGTCTAGCTTTATACCTCTGTTTTCCTCCATCTTCTTCTTTCAGCCTGTAAACCCATTTATTCTTCAATGTAGTTTTTCCTACAGGCAACCTGACTAAATCCCAAGTCTGGTTATGCATTAAGGAGTCCATCTCTTCTTCCATGGCTACCTCCCACTTCTTCCTGCTTTCAACCTGCATTGCTTCTTCATAACATTCGGGTTCACCGGAATCAGTCAACAATAAATAATATAATGAAGGAGAGTATCGTTTAGGGGGTCTACTTATCCTGGTAGATCTTCTAACACCACTTTCAGGTGTTTGGGGTGCCTGTTGTTGTTGTGGTGGTTGCTGTTGTTGTGGTTGTTGATTATTATTATTTTCAGGCACCTTTACTTTTTCAGTGATTTCATCAAGAACTGCGTATTCTTTGTTTTCCTTTTCCTATTTCTTTTCCTACAATTGATTCTTATACAAGACCTTTTCATTGAATATTACATCTCTGCTCCTAATTATTTTATGATTTTCGTAATCATATAAGCGATAACCAAAATCATTAACACCATATCCAATAAAGGTACATTTCTTTGACTTTGCCTCAAGCTTTGTTCTATTTTATTTATCAATATGGACAAAGACCTCACAACCAAAAGGCTTTAAAATAGAGTAGTTTACCTTTTTACCTGTCCATGCTTCCTCTGGAACACCACCATCCAAGGAACTTGAAGGCCCTCTGTTTATTAGATAAACAACAGTATCTACAGCATCTGCCCAAAACTGTAAAGGCAATCCTGCATGCAATCTCATGCACCTTGCACGCTCCATGATTGTTTTGTTCATCCTTTCTGACACACCATTTTCTTGAGGTGTTCTTGGAACTGTCTTCTCTCTACAAATTCCATGTTCTGAACAGTACCTATCAAACTCTTTGCTGCAATATTCACCTCCATTGTCTGATCTAAGACACTTCAATTTCTTTCCTGTCTCAATCTCAACCAAAGCTTTCCATTTCTTGAAAGTATCAAATACATCAGATTTATTCTTAATACAATAAATCCAAGTTTTTCTAGTTGCATCATCAATAAAAGTAACATAATAACGAGAGCCACCGAGAGATGATACCTGAGCAGGTCCCCATACATATGTATGCACAAGCTCTAATTTTTCATTCTTCTTTTCTTTCCCAACTCTGAGAAATCTAACTCTCTTCTGTTTTCCATAAATGCAATTCTCACAGAAGTCCAAATCAACATTCTTTAAACCCGGCAACAAATTCCTTGAGTGAAGAATCTTCATCCCCTTTTCACTCATGTGTCCGAGCCTATGATGCCATAATGCTGCATCTTCTCCTTTGGAAGTTAAAGCATTAACAGAGTTAGAAATACCATTACATAAATACAATGTACCAACCTTTTCGCCTTTTGCTATTACCAGGGCTCCTTTGGTGACCTTCCAAGCTTTATCTGTGAAAGTTGTCACACAACCTTCACCGCCTAACTGCCCTGTTGAAATCAGATTTTTCTTTAGATCTGGAACATGCCTTACCTCCTTTAATAGCCATTGGTTTCCATTCTGCTACAAGAACCTTACCCATTCCAACGATTTTACAGGGTTTATCATCACCCAGATGAACTTGTCCAAAATCTCCTTGAACATAGTCATGAAAGTATTTCTTATCAGGTGTGGCATGGAATGAAGCCCCTGAATCTACCACCCAGGAATCAGTAATATTTTCGAAAGAAAGAATCAAAGCATCTTGTAACACCTCACCTGTCACATTTGCTTCATGATTGTTTTCTTGCTGTGCATCTCCTTCTTTTCCCTTCCGAGATCTACAGTCTTTCTTTAGGTGTCCTTTCTTTCCACATTTCCAGCACACTATCCCCGATCTGGACTTGGATCTGCCTTTCCTTGATTTACTGCGATATCCTGAGCTCTTTCCTCTTTCCATTTTTCTTCCTCTAGACTCTGCACTCAAAGCATTTCCCAATGTCTCACCGGAGCTTTTCCATCGCATTTCCTCGCTAAGGATAGCACCGACAACATCATCAAACTTTAAAGTACTAGATCCAAAAACGGAGTTACTAATGGCCATTACCAAACCATTCCAACTTTCTGGTAATGAGCACAAGAATAACAGAGCTCTAACTTCATCATCAAAGTTTACCCCTACAGAACTTAACTGACTTGTAACTGTATTAAAATCATTTAAATGGTTTGCAACAGATCCACCTTCCGACATATTCATATTAAATAACTGTTTCATAAGAAATACCTTGTTTGAGGCCGAGGGTTTTTTATATAGTTTCGACAGCGTCTGCATCAAACCCTCTGTCGTGGTTTCCTTCGAAATGTTGAAAGCGACTAACACAGCAAGGCACAACTGTATTGTTTCGAGTGCCTTTCTATTGAGAAGGTTCCATTCTTCGTCTTTCATACCCGTCGGCATCTTTGTTTTTCCGCCCAATGGTAGGTATAGATCTTTCTGATACAGATAATCTTCCATCTGCATCTTCCACAGCGAGAAGTTTTGGCCGTTAAATTTCTCGACCCTAAACTTACCATCTTCCGCCATTGCTCCCACTCGAACCAGGAACCCTTCTTTCCTGCGAGTTTATCAGCCAAATAGACCTTCGGTTCTGATACCAGTTGTTAGAAAATTATATATTACGGAGCAATGGAACACATAAAATATTGCAGAAATATAAACACAGAAAACGCACAAAACAAGAGAGACACAGATATACGTGGTTCACCCAGTTTGGGCTACGTCCACCCCGAACAGCCAGTCCTTCCTTTCTATTATCCAGCAAACAACCTACAGCAAATCCGTTGTAATATCCTCTGTTTTCTCTCACAGTCTCATCTCTCTGTTTCTCACTCACAGAATACACATCACACAGCCTCAAATACAATACCCTCATACAAAGAGAGGGGTTGCCTTCTAGGGCAAAAAACCCTAAACTAAACATAAGTTCTACTGTCAGATCATCCGCCTAATGAACGGCCCAGATTGACTAGAAATTACTATACTTTTACAAGGCAATTTTACAGCTATTTTTAGCCTCGGGGGCGCTGCCCCCGAAACCCCCCGCCAGGGGGGGCTCCCAAAGGTCGCAGCCCCCCCCCCTGGACCCCCCCTGCAGCGAATATTTTACGGGCGGCGTTGCTGCCCCCATTTCGAACTGGGGTCCTATGTGGCGATACCTTTGAATATAGAAGATAATCAGGCTCCACACCCAACAGAAGGTACCTTGTGTTTTGAAGTTACTTTGTTTTCTTGCAACACTATTTTTTATGTGTGTGTCACAAAAAAACAATGCCTTGGCTCTACATGATGAATTGAATATACTGTGGCTTTGGGTTAACAATATTGCTTTCAATGGCACTCCTACAACAATCTTCTAGACTATATGACTTTGTACACTTATGATAGTTCAAAATTGAAGATTTTTTTGTCGAGAATTATATTTTAGATTAGACTCGTTTTGAATTTAATGCTTGCTGTTGTGTTTGTGTTTCCAAGAGGAAGCCCAACCATCATGTTAGGGAGGGATTCTAATTAAATGCTTACTATTTCTGTTTCCAAGAGATAGCCCAACTATCATGTTAGGGAGGGATTCATTTTTGTTTATTATTTCCTTTTTTTTATTGCATCTACAACCTTCATTAGCGTTATTACTTATTAATGTGATTTTTGGGTTTCACTGCTACAAGACAAAAAGCCACAGGCATGCCCTTTTTTTTGAAACCTCTGCATACATGGAATTCGTGGGGTCAATTAGTACACCTCATTGCAGTCCTTATATTTTCAGGTAACACACTATTTGTTATTGTTTTTGTTTCTTGGTTGTTTTCAGTAGTATTCATTCCCTTACATGCTTAATATATCCATGGCTATAACATGCTTTATATATCCATGGCTATAATTTGTATCTCCTTCTCTGGCTACTAGGGTTTTCTCTGGTTGTTTTTTTTTTCATTTTAGAGTTCAATGGATCCACCGAGCTTCTATCCCTTTGGGAAATTTTTGCATTCTTGATATCCTTTGGTTCATACAAATAATGCTAGCAGCTTGGGATCCTCTAAGCAATCACCTCAATTTTTGGAGGGTAAGATATGAAGCAAGTCCATATATTTCTCTATCCCTTAACATTCAAATTTCTCAACTTCCATTAGGCTTCAATTAGAACCCAACACCCAATCCTATAATTATGTCACAATTATTATACTAAGCCTTTAAAATTAATTTATGACAATAACATTCTAAGTGGTCATGACAATGCCTTAATCATCATTCTAGTAACAATTTAGCTTCAAAATGATGCCTGTCAACTTTTCTTTTGTCCAAATATGTGAACACTTAAATTTATATGATTGGCAGATGAAGAGATAGGAGGCCTCCAAATGCTGGAGCGTAGGAAATTGGAGGAGTGGACATGGTGAACATTTGTGGTGAACATTGGTAAGGAAGAAAGTTGTTTAGGGTGTGTTCTTCCACGTCCAAGTACTCTTCAACAACATCGCATATAAGTTGTTTCTCCCATGTTACATTGTGTTGTTCCATGTCCTATGTTACAAAATAAAAATGTTTCAGATTATATTTACTATGAGTTATCATTTCTTAAAAACTATATGAGAAGAAACATTAGAGCTCATTATCAAAATTCTAGTGGGTTTAAGTATTTGCAAGGTGTATGCATCGTGGCTTATAGATTTGCTTAACTTAAAAAATTTTGTACACTCATCAACGGTAATCGTTCTGCACACAAGGTTTTATCATTATACAAAATTGGAGCATCGACAGCATTAGCTGTCATGTTCAACCGATTTAATTCAGTTCAGGTCATTTGTGTCTGTGGTCACTCCACTTATTTGTGTTATGGAAAAGTGATGTTCTGAAAACTGTTCAATGTTAGAATTAAGAGAAGTTATTGATTTTTAAGGCAAAACTGTTCATTACTGATTTTTTTTTTTTTTTTTGGTCTTTTATAATTTATATGATAATGATATTCATATCAATGATCATATTTATCTTCTATATTTTTAAAAGTTTGTCGATATTTTCTATGGTGTTGCCAATAATTTTCTTTCCAAACCCTTAGTGATATATTTGCCAACACAATGTTTGCAATATTGTTTACACAAAACCAAATAAGACCGCTAAAGTTGGTTACATTATTATGCGTCTTTCATTTTTATTTTTTGTCTCCAACCTTGTTCCTGAGCATCTATGTCCCTCCAATCTATCTTAATAGAAAAGAACTAGTGGCTATACTCAAATATATTCATGCAAATAGACTCAAGCTCTGTTTGTCCCCATAACCATTTTAACTCAACCCTTGTATTATCATAGTTTCCCACAACAACCATTCTAATACCACTGAGAAACAAAGAAAGTGATTGAAAGATAGGATATCCAACAAATAGAAAGCAAATCTGGTCATGAAATGAGTGGCGCTGAACCATAATATAGTGCAAATAAGTAGTGCTTTTCTGAGTCCATTGTCAACTATCAACTACAGAACAAAAGCTCACCCTCTTATTGGCAACAATGTCTATTTGAGAAATGGTTTTTTGGTAAATAGAGGATTCACGACTCCACTTATTTGTGCTATGGAAATGTGATGTTATGAAAACTCTTCAGTGTTGGCATTAGGATAAATTATTGTAATTTAAGGCAAAACTGTTCATTATAGATTTTTTTATTGACTTTTATAATTTATATGATAATGTGATGCACCATTTAGGTGCAAGCTCTCACAGTCAGTTTTGTCTTGATCTAAGTGGCACTTTATGCCCTTAATACTTTGATCACATCTTATTTCTACAATCTTTAAATTATTTAATGTTGTCATCCCACACATAGATTATGTAGTGCCCATTCCAAACCTTCTTTTCCTATGCTGCCAAATGATTTTGTAGCGAATTTGTCAACACTTTGCTTTGTTTCCATTTGATCATGAATATGAACTATTCTCATAGGAACTCTTTGCTATTCCATTTCAATCGAACATATACTTTTGTTTATGACAATGTCTCACAACTCCATGATCTTAATCTCAAGATTATAGTCATAAACCCTTACCCTAGCAGTTATATAAACAATTATCCACTAAATTTGATTCTCAAAGTCACTTTGCAACGTCTCCACTTCCAGAAATTTGTAATGACATGTATCATTCAATGTATTTTGTCTTCACACAGAGATTTAAATCACCCTTCTTTGAATAATAATCGACCTCTGAAAACCAGAGATTGTTTCTCTTTGTCAACTAGCTGAGGTCTCCTTCTCTAAGTAGCGATTTGCTACTAGATTGACCCTATCACCGATTAACTTCCTTTCAACAAAATCTAAAAATATTTCTTGACCACGTACTTCGCCAAATCGAACTTTAAGCCCTTCTACTTGCAGCCCTACGTGCCAACTCCATAAATTGATTTACAAATCAATTATTCCATTCCATACTCCCGATTCCACGATTGAACTGTATAACTGTGATTTCTTCCTGTAGCATTACTCCACCATGCATAGGTACAAACCAATTCAACAATCAAATTGATTTTTCACACATACAACCTCTAGACACATGAGTTACCTCCACAACGAAGCCATTATCTTGCAGAGATCAATTTCTACCATTCTAATCACCCAATACAAACAACGATCACTCATACACTCAATCAATTGATGATCACATTCTCCAACAAATTAATTTACTTCTCATGCTTTATTTATGAACAGAGGATTAAATGGTATCAACACACAAACATGGAATATTCATTTTTTCTGAATCGATTTCAAAATGGGATTGATTTATTCCTCACCAAAACCTTACACAAAAACCCTCACTGATTTTTCGTTCATCTTTTCTAAACCATTGTTCGTTGATGGATATTAATCTTCAGGAAAATTGATGGTGTTTTTCTATTTCTCCCACAAAAAATACACAACCTCTACTTATCCAGAGCAGACTTCTTCCAACATTCGCACAAAATGTTTTACCATATGATTACTCTCATACTCTGTCTTGTGTACAGAGTCCAAACACATACACACAAAATCACCCTTATTTATATCGATTGGGATTCATTTTCAAGCATGAACCAAAACCAATTACAATGCATAATCAATACAGTTAATTGCCTCAAAGTACCTGCAATTTCATTATCAAATCATGTACAAACTAAGCAATCGAAATACTGTAACATCATGTTACATAAACTCATTCAACACAAATCACTTACACAATTTGTGGCATAAACTAACCTCCTTTGTTTCCATTAATAAGCTTCTGTACAAACAAGAATAAACTTCCTATCTCCATGATTTTTAGGCCTGACTCAGAGCTTAGCTAGCCTCCTATTGAACCCCCTCCCCCTTTCTCCTGATTTTCTTTGATACTTATACACAAAACCAATTTGTGGTCACTTCAACTAATTCCCTAACTTCTAGTAATTAACTTTCTAAATATAGAAACCCTAACTCTTTCTTGAATGACTCACAATTTAAATCTTTTGAATCTCAATCGAATGCTAACACCTAAATATCTGTAACTATTTCCTAAAATAGAGGTTATCCTTATCCTGTATAAGGACTCAATAAACAACCTCCTACATTCTTGTAACCAAATCCTAAATCTCCTCAACCTACTCCGAGTCATTCCATCAATCTAGGTTTTTCCTTATGACTCATTGATTACATTAGACTAAATAAATTATGCTGGACTAACACCTATCACATTTAGAATCTTCTAAATCAACTATGATAATAACAATATTTTCATGATTAAAACTCTTCCTTGGAATGATTGTCAAGACCTTAGGTATGACCATCCTTTGAATTCCTTAGAAGTCTAGGATGCCCCTGCATCAGACTCCCCAGGGAAAAAAAAATTATGACCTCCTGGTCATATGCTTTAACACTTGAACCCTCCAGGATCCCATAATCTAGTTTGTTGTTGTCCATAAGTTGCATTGTCTTCATCATTATTCTTCTGCAACCTTTCAGGCTTCCACACTTTGTGTTGTAATGCTCCATTTTCTCTACCTTCTTTGTTCTTCACTTTCTAATCATCTTCACAATGGATTACCTTCTTCATTATGTTGTAGCTCTCCTTAGGTATCTGCATTAGGTTCCATAGTTCATCTATGGTTTCTTGTAATTCAGTTTGTTGCTGCAAACAACTTTTATTTTCTTCACTATGCCACTGTACTTTGTTGCACTTTATCCATTCATCTCTAAACTGTTGATTGTTTTCTTCAGCTTTCCTTGCTTCAATTTCTGGTATTGCTCTTAAAATTTCTCCAAATGCTACTCTAGATATTGTTGCCACCCATACTTCCTGAATATCCTTGAAGATATCTCCCTTTGAAATATCTAATTGATGTTTCTTACCTTCAAATTTACTTTCAAAAGGTAAATTGCTTCCAATTCCTTGGCTGCAGTAACATATTCACTCACACTTCTCTGCATACTAGTAAACATAACATAAGTTGGTGAGTTAGTATCTGCTTTTGTCTCAGCCAAAACTCGAGACACTTCCTATAAATTACTGCAATCCCTTTCTCATACTCAGATTCTTCCAGTAACTCAGTTTCGACTTGATTCCTCTCAGATACATCACTATGATGTTAATCAATTCCAGCATATATTTCTTCGTCTTCCTTGACAACATTCAATAATCGTCCTTCAACTCTTTGACTAATCCTAGTAATTAGTTCAACTTCCTTCAATTCTAAGATTGATTCCTCTTTAGCATGAGACATGTCTGCATCACCTTTGTCTAATTTCAATTGTACAATCAGAATATTCATTCTCTAGTTTTCTAGTATATTCTCCAAAAGACTTAGCTCATGGCACAATCCTCATTACCTTCTTCTTTGTCACAAGTCCAATTCTTGGTGATACTACTTCTTCATTCTTCATCAAAATAAAATTCTGATCCTCCATCTCTATGACAACTTTAGATGTTTGTCCAATAGTCTTCCTTTGGCCACTTAAGAAAGCCAATTTCTCTTTGTCCTCACCAATAACAGGTTCCTCATCATAAGACATAACTGTCTCATCTCCATTGAAGATACTTCCTTCACTAAGAAAGGAATGTATGAA
The DNA here is from genome assembly GCA_031772625.1 of Pinus tabuliformis. Lineage (NCBI taxonomy): Eukaryota > Viridiplantae > Streptophyta > Pinopsida > Pinales > Pinaceae > Pinus > Pinus tabuliformis. Next base: position 570,274,755 of record CM062816.1, read on the forward strand.
CTCCTTCTACTGCAATAACTCAACTTGATCTTCATCTAAAAGACAGTCATCATCATACTTTGCTTGGTAACTTTCATCCTCACTCAAGACAATTCCATAAGATGGGTTGTCTTTTGTAATACCTGCAACCACACATAACTTGTCAGTTTTAAAACCACAAGACTTGATGGTCTCATCCTCCTCAAGCACTTCACTTGGTTGCTTGATATACTTCTCCACTTCTTCTTATTTCTTCAAATCCTTCATATGATTCAGATCCTCTGTAGGATTTTCCTTTGTTTCTCCATTAGTTTTAGAAATCAATGGGCCATGTTCTAGTTTACATACCAAAACCTCTCCACATACTCACTTATTTTGAGTAGCTCTTCCTTCAATTGAGCATTCAATCTATGCTCCCACCTCACTTGCAACCTATGCCATTTGACTTTCCTTTTCATAGTCCAACCATACCTATGGTATTCTTTATTCATCTATAACATTTCCATAAATAATCCAAGATGGAAATTTATCTCAATTTTATCTCTGTCAAACTCTTCTTGACTCATCATCTTTGTGTCCTTTTCCTTGTCATATTTCCTCTTGCTGTGGCTTTCCTCTGAACCTATGTAATGACCTTTAATAATCAATGGCTTCCCCTCCTTTGTGAACTTCATTTGTTCACTTGTGAACTTCACTAAGCCCCTCTTTCTCAGCAAGTCTCCATACCCGCTGCAAATACCTCACCAAGCCTTCTCTTCTTTGAGCTCAGTCTTTTGGTAGCATTAGTTCTCAATCTCTAGAACCTCTATTGAGAATCTCCTTTGCTCCTTGGCTTCTGCAATTTCACTTCCTTTTGACAACACTCTTGTCCTCTCTATCCAACCTTCAGTGCAATTATTCAGGTTCACTGCCACATTTCTTCAGAGTCTTTCATTCACTCCGTCTTTAGAACGCAACTAGTTCTTCTCTTACAACTCTTCTTGTTATTCTTTTGCTGAGATATTCCTCCTTCAGTTTGCAATCTGAAATCTACAAACACAATCCTCAATCCAGAATTAAAATAAATAAAATTTACCATATTACCTTCAGATCTTCTGTCACACTTTATCTCTATGCACTGATGTCTATCAGATTTAAAATCTGATATTTTCTTCCCTTACACACATAATCGCCTTCTGATCTGATACCAAATAATGCACCCTTTAGGTGCTTGCTCTCACAATTAGTTTTGTCCTGATCTAAGTGGAACATTATGCCATCAATACTTTGCTCACATCTTCTTCCTACAATCTTTAAATTATTTAATGTTGTCATGCCGCACATAGATTACATAGTGCCCATTCCAAACCTTCTTCTCCTATGCTGCCAAATGATTTTATAGTGACTTTGTCAACACTTTTCTTTGTGCTCTTTTATTCATGAATCTGAACCGTTCTCATACGACCAATTTTCTATTCCATTTCAATCCAACATATAGTTCTGTTTATGACAATGTCTCACAACCCCATGATCTTAATCTCAAGCTTATAGTCATAAACACTTACCCTAGCAGTTATATAAACAACTATCCACTAACTTTGATTCTGAAAGTCACTTTCCAACATCTCAACTTCCAGAAATTTTGAATGACATGGCTCATTCAATGTATTTTGTCTTCACTCAGATATTTGAATCACCCTTCTTTGAATAATAATTAATCTCTGAAAACCAGAGATCACTTCTCTTTGTTAACTAGCTGAGGTATTCTTCTCCAAGTAGCGCTTTGCTACTAAATTGACCCTATGGTCAATTAACTTCCTTTCAACGAAATCTCAAAATATTTCTTCACCAAGTACTTCGAAAAATCAACCTTTAAGCCCTTGTTCTTGTTGCCCTACATGCCAACTCTACAAATTGATTATTCCATTCCATACTCCCCATTCCATGATTGAACTGTATAACTGTGCTTTCTTCCTGCAGCGTTACTCCACCATGCATAGGTACAAACCAATTCAAAAATCAAATTGATTTTTCACACATACAGCCTTTAGGCACATGAGTTTCCTCCATAACGAAGCCATTATGAGTGACACTACTTCTTCATTTTTCATCAGAATAAAATTCTGATCCTCCATCTCTATGACAACGTTAGATGTCTATCCAACAGTCTTCCTTTTGCAACTTAAGAAAGCCATTTTGTCTTTGTCCTTACCAATAGCAGGTTCCTCGTCATAATACATAACTATCTCATCTCTATTGAAGACACTTCCTTCACTAATCAAGGAATTTATGAACTCCTTCTACTGTAACAACTCAACTTGTTCTTCATCTAAAAGACAATCATCATTATACTTTACTTGGCAACTTTCATCCTCACTCAAGACTGTTCCATAAGATGGGTTGTCTTCTGCAATAATTGCAATCACACATAACTTGTCAGTTTTAAAACCACAAGACTTGATGGTCTTATTTGATGATTCAATCATCAAATCCTCCTGTTGTTCCAAGTCCTCTACATGACTCAGAATGTCTTCAATGCTCTTCTTCTCAGCCTCCTCAAGCACTTCACTTGGTTGCTTGATATCCTTCTCCACTTCTTCTTGCTGCTTCGAATCCTTCATATGATTCAAATCCTTTGTAAGATTTTCCTCTGTCTCTTCAGTACTTTCAGAAATCAATGGGCCATGTTCTAGTTTACATACCAAAACTTTCTCCACATACTTATTTTGAGTAGCTCTTCCTTTAATTGAGAATTCAATCTATGCTCCCACTTGACTTGCAATCTATACCATTTGAATTTCCTTTTCATAGTCCAACCATACCTCTGGTCTTCCTTATTCATCTGTAACATTTCCATCAATAACCCAAGATGGAAATTTATCTCAACTCTCTCTGTCAAACTCTTCTTGACTCATCATCTCTATGTCCTTTTCCTTGGCATATTTTCTCTTGCTTTGGCTTTCCTCTGAACCTCTGTAATGACCTTCAATAATCATTGACTTCCCCTCCTTTGTGAACTTCATCTGTTCACTTGTGAACTTCACTAAGCCTCTCTTTCTCAGCAAGTCTCCATACCCACTACAAGTACCTCACCAAGCCTTCTCTCTTTGAGCTTGGTCTTTTGGTAACAATGGTTCTCTATCTCTGGAACCTCTATTGAGAAAATCCTTTGCTCCTTGGCTTCTACATTTCACTTCCTTCTGAGAACACACTTGTCCTCTTTGTCCTACCTTCAGCGAAATTCTTCAGGTTCACTCCCACGTTCCTTCAGAGTCTTTCATTCACTTCGTCTTCAGAATGCAACTGGTTCTTCTCTTACAACTCTTCTTGTTATTCTTTTGCTGAGATATTCCTCCTTCCGTTTGCAATCTGAAATCTGCAAACACAATCCTCAACCCATAATTAAAATAAATAAAATTTACCATATTACCTTTAGATATTTTATCACACTTTATCTCTATGCACTGCTGCTTGTCAGATTTAAAATTTGATCCTTTCTTCCCTTACACATAGAATCCCCCTCTGCTCTGATACCAAATGATGCACCCTTTAGGTGCTTGCTCTCACAATCAATTTTGTCTTCATCTAAGTGGCACCTTATGCCATCAATACTCTGCTCACATCTTCTTCCTTTAATCTTTAAATTATTTAATGTTGTCATGCCGCACATAGATTACGTAGTGCCCATTCCAAACCTTCTTTTCCTATGCTGCCAAATGATTTTGCATCGACTTTGTCAACACTTTGCTTTGTGCTCTTTTGATCATGAATCTGAATTGTTCTCATACGAACTCTTTTCTATTCCATTTCAATCGAACATATACTTCTGTTTATGACAATGTCTCACAACTCCATGATCTTAATCTCAAGCTTATAGTCATAAACACTTACCGTAGCAATTATATAAACAATTATCCACTAAATTTGATTCTCAAAGTCACTTTGCAACATCTCCACTTCTAGAAATTTGGAATGACATGGCTCATTCAATGTATTTTTTCATCACACAGAGATTTAAATCACCCTTCTTCGAATAATAATCAACCTCTGAAAACCAGAGATCACTGCTCTTTGTTAACTAGCTGAGGTCTCCTTCCCCAAGTAGTGACTTGCTACTAGATTGACCCTATGGTTAATTAACTTCATTTCAACGAAATCTGAAAAGATTTCTTCACCATGTACTTCAGAAAATTGACCTTTAATCCCTTGTTCTTGTTGCCCTATGTTCCAACTCCACAAATCAATTTATAAAATCGATTATTCCATTCCATACTCCCCATTCCACGATTGAATTGTATAACTGTGCTTTCTTCCTATAGCGTTACTCCACCATGCATAGGTGCAAACCAATTCAACAATCAAATTGATTTTTCACACATACAACCTCCAGACACATGAGTTACCTCCACAACGAAGCAATTATTTTGTAGAGATCAATTTCTACCATTCTAATCGCCCAATACAAACAACGATCACTCATACATTCAATCGATTGATGATCACATTCTCTAGCAAATTAATTTACTTCTCAAGCTCTGTTTATGAACAGAGGATTAAACGATATCAACACACAGACATGGAATATTCATTTTTTCCAAATCAATTTCAAAATGGGATCGATTTCTTCCTCACCAAAACCTTACACAAAAGCAGTCACTAATCTTGTGTTCATCTTTGTTGAACCATTGTTCATTGATGGATATTAATATTTAGGAAAATCGATGATGTTTTTCTATTTCTCCCACAAACAATACACACCCTCTACTTATCCAAAGTAGACTTCTTCCAGCATTTGCACAAAACGTTTTACCATATTATTACTCTCATACTCTGTCTTGTGTACAAAGTCCAAACACATACACACAGAATCACCCTTATTTATATCGATTGGGATTCATTTTGAAGCATGAACCAAAACCAATTACAATGCATAATCAATATAGTTAATTGCCTCAAAGTACCCACAATTTCGTTATCAAATCATGTACAAACTAAGCAATCGAAACACTGTAACAACATGTTACATAAACTCATTCAACACAAATCACACTGACAAGATCCTATTCTTCATTTTGTCTTGAAAATAAACCACGCTGAATTATTAGAAACACACTAAATTCTAATGATGTGATTTTACCCAATTTTTTTTTCCTTTTCAATTAATTACTATTTAACGGTCAATTGAAAAAGAGCTCATTTTCACATCGATTCTTACAAGATTTCTCCATTTATGAATGCATCCCTTCACACTTCTTCCATATCCGCGTTCCTTCATCTTTTCTGATATCTCTTGCCATAGAATTCCATGCTTGCCTTATTGAATCTGGATTGAATTTCATCCTTTAATTTTACCAAATATTTTGTTTCTAGCTTTTCCCAGTTTTTAGATCGCTCCTTCATTTGAACAAGATTTTCTTTATTTTGGTTGCCCTTCCAATCAATTTTTCTTTCTTCTGCATACCTCTGAGTGCTTGGTTTTTTGGCCTCCCTAGAGAGGAAATATCATGAAATATATTCTATGGCAAGATATATCAGAAAAGATGAACGAATGTGGATATGGAAGAAGTTTAGAGGGATGCATTCATAAATGGATAAATCTAGTAAGAGGTTGCAACAATCAATGTGTATTGCAGTATTTTAATAATAAATATAGTTGATGAATATGTGGTTTCAATCTTTTTATGAATTCTGATTTACTTAGTATTAGTCTGTGTTGTGTATGCAGTTCAAGCTTGTTTTTTTTGTGTATTGAGTTCAAGCTTTTGTATGGTCTGGGTGAGCACTCCATGTTTTCTAAACGTGCTATCAAGGCATGGGATGTAGAGATTTCTTCATTGCTTCAGGTTTTACATTGTACATTGGTGGTGGCCTTGACATAGTAGCCATGGCTGCCCTTTTTTCATGTTGTTCGTTGCTCATTCATGACCTTGGTTGACTGCTCTCTCTTAGCAGATCCCTTCTTGGTGTCCATAATTGACCCCTTCTTATTCGCTTCCTATTTTGGGTTATTGCTCTATTTTGGGTTATTATGGCTATGACTAATATAAGTTAATAATAGACTCGTACGTCTCACAAGCTCACAGGAGATACCACATTGGCAAAGCAACTGTTACGGCAGATATCTATTTCCACAGGATTTGTATTTGGATCTAACTAGAACATATAGCATAGCCCGAATACATGGGTATGTTGAACATGTATTTTGGAAATTTAAATATCGGTGAGGGATAGCAACAACCCGAGTGTAAATTATTTTTCACCCTACTCAAATAGCCAGCAATTGAGGCTGTTCAAAACTTTCTCCTGTTCTTTTGGCGGGATTCCAAATCATTGTGAGAGTTGTTTTTCTCTCTGTTGTCTCTATAATTGCTCTTTATTTATCTTTTTTCTCTTTTCCCAAAAGAAAACCATGAAATTTCTGAGTATCCACATGTTGTTCCAGAAGGTATGATTTTTCTTATTAAAAGATACATATTCTGATCCCCAGAAGGGCCATTTTAATTTTTTTCTCACAGTAAAGCAATGTGTAGGTCGCTATAAGAAATCTCTAGGTATTGAGTACTCTCTTTTTATTTAGCTTTGACTGGGTTTGAAGATTATGATTGTGTAATTCGATGCTTAATGTTCATTTTTTTATGGGACAAGAGATCCACTTTGATACAATGATTTGACTACCAAAATGTTAAAGTATTACATATAAATATTTTTTAATGTTTTATCTTATTTTTATTTTTTTTAATTTCCTTTTCTTGATAAGAGAAAAAAGATGTTCTTAAAAATTAAACCAAATCAATAAGTTAATACCATACATATTTATACCATTTGTAGTGAGTAAATGATCATTACCAATAGTATAAAGAAACATTTCAAGTACCACAGAAAAAAACATTATCAAATGGAGATGATATTATGAGGTTGTGCAATGTTATCCCAATGACGATGAGTCTACTCGCCATGGCTGTGCGAATGACAATAGCCTATGAGAACTTGATTTAGGGTTTGAAACTTACCGTGTATTTTCACTAGTATTCATGACATTTTTGGGCTTTGAATGGGAAAAAACAGTGCTACCAACAAAAAATAGAGATGGTATCATCATTAAAAATTATGTTTATATTAAAGAGTAGATTGATTTTGTTTTTGAGCCATTTTTATATTGAGAGTTTAATAAGTTTGTAGAATTTTAATTTTATTTCAACTATTAATTATTATAAAGATGGTAGGGGTTTTTATTATAAAGAAAGTAAAATGACTGTACTATTGCATTTACAGGTGCTCTGGGGACACGGGCAAGGCAAGGCAAGTGATAATGAATAAATAATAAGAGTGCACACATTTCTATTTCAGGTATGCACTGCATTTATTTTATTATATTTTAGTAAGTAGCTCTCTTGGAAATGGTTGAGCACTGGTATAAAACTTGCCTTACAAGAATTTATTATTTTATTCTTAATAGGAAGAAGGATGGGTGGTTTGGTGTGCCTCCAAGAAACGATTAAGTATCCAGAAAAATATAGTGATAGAGACTTCTCTGCAACTTCAACTTGATATGAAGTTGATCATAATATTTTATTACCTGAATTAGATTCATTGGATATGAAGCTTCCTCAGGAACTAGATCACCACCAATTTGGATACCAATTGCAGCAATTCTCGGGCTGAAAATAAGAGATGGAACCAACTCAAATGAAGTTCCAACTGAGGATCCTACATGTTCAAATGACATGAATGTATTTTCATCAAAATATAAGTGTGTTGCCTTATTATTTTCAATGTTGCTTTCCAGAATTGTTTTTTCATTTAGATTTAAAATGACTTTGATGTTAGCTTTAAAAATAAGTGATTTATTTATTTTTTATTATGTTGGTATACATAAACAACATAGATTTAAGGTAATTACAATCACTATTTGGGAACTTTGAATTTTGAAATCACCTTAAAAGAACATTTAAAATGATATTATTATTATTTTTAAATATTTTTTATATTGTCTCTAGAGAGACAAAATAGTTTGAATTATGGACATAGTCTTTATAAAGACAATATGTTTTTAATCTCAAGTATTGTCTCTGAAAAGACAAAAATGTAATTGTCTCTAAAGAGACAAAAATGAAAGTGTCTCTACAAAGACAAATGAAATTGTCTCTAGAGAGACAATAATTCCTGGCTTTATAGAGACAATAATAATATGTGTTCTATATTGTCTTTATAGAGACAAATTTTTAAGACAATAATTTTGACACATTAAATTTTGAGACACCCACTTAAAGACGATGCACAAGTTTATTTTTGTCTTAAGTTAAGGCAATTGACTCAAATATTGTCTTAAAACCCCCTACATGTAGTAGTGTGTTGACACTAAAAATTTTGTTGAAAGAGTTCTCTTTCTTAGATGGTAGTCGTAACATTGTTTTTACTTTAGGACCAATATATTATGCAAATAATAATAGCAAATTATTAGCATAAATCAAAATGAAATTCTAATTTCAAACATTGTCATATAGTATTCTATTAAAATTTGACAGGATCAACTAATCTAACTATTTTTATGGGAGTATAAATAATATATAAAATCACCATGTCGACTAAAGGAGATATTTTTTTTTTGTCACTCGTTTTTCATTTTCTCTTCATTACTTTACTTGCAATTTTAGATACACGCAACTACATAGTTACTGAAAACAATTATAGAAAACTTGAATTACCAAATATTAATAAACAACCTAATAATACATTATTTGCATTTACATGCACAAGAATAAAGAAACGCATGTTATGCAAGCTTACTACCCACATAATGATATATTGAAATTCATTGTTTTGAAATTGCATAATAAGATATTGTATGACTATTCGTAAATGAGTATATATTAGATTTGAAAATGCCATACCAGAATTGTGTTGTGTCATATTTTCATTCATTTTTTCCCTTGATTCTTTCTTTGAAATCTCACTTTCACCATAGTTCTTAGAATATGAAAGCATTTGTAGAGAAATATATGATAATTTTAAATGAATAAAAAAAAATTGTTAGTTAAAAAATATTATTAATCCTCAACAAGAAAGTATTTGTCCATTTCTCAGGAAGCATGTGGAATCTTCGAAAAAATAATAGATGGATAAGAAAACATTCAATAACTTGATAATGATTTTCAACTTGGTTGTCATTTTGGAGGACCCAGTGTTTTTTAAGCACTTTTTCACTCTTTTTCTTATCAGTTGGCACCAATGTTATTCATTGATCTTGTTGTCTTAGATACATTGGATTTAAAAGAAGATGTAATAGCCCAACCAAATATTAGCTTGATTTTGGCCATGTAATCATATCATATAATTGAATTTTAAAAATTAAATGGGTTGAATCACGGGACACAAATTCCAAAGCTCAGGGGATTACTTACTTGGGATGTTCAAGGTCTACTTGTTGCAAGAAATCTGAACTATTTTTGACAGTTATTAAAGGTTGGTTGATGTGCCTTAAATGACTTGGTCATGAATTAAATTGGGTTGCAAGAGAAGTACACAGGACCATGCTACCTTGGAAAACATTACAAGGTAGGAAGGACAGAAATTTGTGAAGCTTGGAGGCTATGAAGACAACTAATGGGAAAAGAAAGAAAATGTCGACTTTTGGGGAATTTTCTCATTCAAAGATAGAGTAGATTTTCTAGTTGGCAGGAGTTTGGAAGAGAAAAAAATTCAAGTGAGGAGGATTTTCCTCTTGAGTTCCCATGATCCGAAGTGTGGAGATGGTTTTCTCTAGAAAATTCTTGAGGACTAGGGTGGACGAAATACTCCTAGAAAATTTGTTAAAGTTTTTTGAAGCACCATTGTTGTCTATTTGATTGGTTTTGGATTCCAGAGTCTCTGTAATTGGGTGGAACCTCAATCCCTATGTGTAATGGTTATGCTATCCCTCATTTGTGAGGAGATATGGCAAAATGTTTGGTTCTTGGTTCATCTGTTGACTCTATTTAACTCCCAAGCAGAACCCCTTGTTATAAAATTAGAAAGGCAAAAAGATTTTCTTGTGTTGATAATTACTTGTGATATTATTGTAGTCTTATTAACTTTATTTATGTTCTTTTATCTTATTTTCATCAAGGAATAATAAAATAAAACATGAAGATCAATGACACTAGATATAGACACTTGGCGAGGGATAAAACCCCTATATACGGGAAAACCCAGTCAAACTCTTCCACTAGTAGATTCATGCAATCGTACTATTCCTATAATCATGAATTCCTACAGTCACACTTGAATTCTTGTAATCCCAAATTCTTGTAATTATATCTAAATTCCTGTAATCGTGAATTCCTACAATTTTACCCAAATTCCTGTAATCACAACTTCTTGCAATTGTACTTGAATTCTTGTAATCATGAATTCCTACATTTGTACATGAATTCTTGCAATTGTTCTAGAATACTATTTTTTTCTTTGGGCTATATTATTCTTTTCTTTGATAATTACATTTGATTATTTCCATATTAAATTCACCCCACATCATCATAACATTATTCATGTTTATATTGGAGGGGAACCTAAGATACCACCCTCTATCACATTGGAGAGCACATCTCAATCCAAAATAGTATCAGGGAGAACATGTCAACCTGAATCTACATCAGGAAGCTTAGACTCAACCTAACATGGCTGCCAACGGGGAGCCCAATGCTACTGCCTGGGAAACATCAAAGATTTTCATCATTAGGGAGCACATATCAACCTAGAACCACATTGATGAGAATATCTCAAACTAGAATCCCATTGGGGAGAAAAATATCTTAAACCCCATATCGAGCAATATGTGAAGAGGGTGAGTACCCAGAGAGAATAACTAAAACAAATGGTACTAACAGAATTATAGAAGATCAAGAAAAGTGTGAGACAAATCAAAACAAAGTGTTGAATGATTTAGAGGAGAAATGATTACTTTTAGTACTAGATTAGTCCAATAGTGGATAAAATAGTTAGCTGAATTATAAAGTACAAGTGCAGAGAGAAGTGTGGAGTGTTGGGATAACCAAAGCTAGAGCTATGTGAAAAACTAGATTATATAGAGTAGAGTGCAAAGTTTAGAGGAATATGATAGAACAAAACTCAAAATCATTTTGAATCAAGGGATATGTTTCTCCTTTAGGTTAGTGTTTGTAAAATTAGGAGGTAAGTGTCTCCTTAAGGTTGGAGTCAATAGAATCAAGGGATTGGTATGTCCTTGTAGTTGGTGCCAATAAATTGATGTAATAGTAGATTGGTGCCTACAAAAATATTATTACACAATAGATTTGTGTTTTTCTCCCTTCAAGGGTTTCTACATACATATGGGATTCTCATACATTTCTTGTTTGAATAAATTTTGAAAGGTCCAAATTATTTTATTTATTAAAATTGGACAGTATATTGATTCAACCCCCTCTTAGTATAATCAAAATCCAACACATAGGAAAGTGTTGTCTTAATTAATGGGATGCATGGAAAGTCAATTGTGTCAAGAGTTGGATGGGTAGAGTGTTCAACACACTTGTGAAATGGCTAAGCATATGTCTAGTGCAACATGGGATACATGCAGAGAAAAAAGTGTGCAGATTGTAGGACTATTACTTGAGGTAAAACTTTCCATATGAAACTTTTGGAAATATGAATAAGTATGGAATTTAACAAGAGAAAATGAAGGTGTAAGGGATAAAGGATGATGATAATGATATGAAAAAATGGGTCAATAAAAGACTATATTAATTATAAAGTTACTATATTATATTTTAGTAATAAAGGTTAAAAATTTACGAGACATGTTTCAAAATGTAATCTTAGGTAAATCCTAAAAGACAAATTTCTTCAAAATTAAACCTCTAAACAAAAATAATTAATGTATTTTTTCAACAAAATTTAAACCAAAAACATTAAACACCATCTCCAAAACAAATACCTGGAACAAGTTGAACCACCAATTTTTTTTGACGAATATCATAAAATAATATCATTGAAATTTGAGAGTGTTGAATTTGAAAGCAAATTATTATTCGAGTCGCCATTTACTAATCGAACACAGTGACCAATGAAGCTTACTCATCATAAAATTAAAGAAAATGTTTAAACAAATTTCATATGACCTTCAAATTTGACGGAGGAATTTGGATTTCAAATTCCAACTCTCATAGATTTCTACTTTGTTTAGTTACAACAAGTGGATAGAGAAGAGATTTGTTTTATAACAACATGCAATTAGGTTATGACCTCGGCATACTCAAAATTTAATCGAGATTTTAGACGTTTTAAATATTTAATTATCATTTAAGTATTTAAATAAAAAAATTGTAGTTTTTAAATTTATTATATTAGAGAATAATATTATGAGAAAAATCATGGGTTAAGAAAATAATGGGAAAAACTAGGGGTTTTCAAAACCTTGAGTTAGAAACCCACTAATATTTAAATAACATGATAGGACAAGACAGGAAATGAGAAGACATTACAACATCTCTTCCATACTCAATTGGGAAGTAATAAGACTAATTTGAATCTTGTGGATGATTAAAAATATCAAAATAATTATGAACAATCAAGTCTTTATGAATTAATATTGATACAATAAATTAATGTTTGTGCACTTATATCCTTGCATTGCAAAGGTAAGTTCATGCACTACTCTTCTTTGCCAAAATTGTTCAAATTAATTTTGAATGATTAAGTGGCCATAAATGTAAGGTTAATTCAATAAATATAATGCTTGTGCATTGCAATCCTTTCAGTACAAAGACACGTGTTGATTAAGGTGTTGCTAATAGTAGTTTATGCACTAGTGACACCTTGAAATCTATGATTTCCATCTTATGTTAGGCCTTACATATTATTGAGCAAGGTGGGCAGAATTGTAACTGCTTTGAAAATTTGTATCCATTTTCCAAAAAACAAACATTAGGGTTTCTCGTTTGAAATTCTTTCTTTCCTTGGATTTGCATATCAAAGTCTTGCCTTTTTGCTTGATATAAAACATCATAAGTAACAAAGTTAAGAGAACTTGAACCTCTAGGTTAAAAATTTGGTGAACCTAAAAAAATGAGGGTTTTCTATAGTCGTTGAACCTCAAAGATTAACTTAAAGACAATCTTGAATGAACTCGAACATGAATAAATATAAGGAAAAAATAATCAATTTTAAAAGGTTTGAACACAATTTTGATTTAGGTTTTGCTCATTTTGATTAAAAAAATAAAAAATTGAAGGGCTTGTAGCATGTCTCATTTATGAGCTTCATTCTCAACGGTGTGCATATTATTTTTGACCTACGTACCTCAACATCACAATTTATCTATTGTGTTGTGCCTCCCACATCCATCTTTACTGCAATGCACTTATTTTTGTGTAAATATATAGGATATGTTGGTATGTGTCCGTAAATCATAAAAAAACAATGATAGGTTCCATAATCTTAATAGCAAGATCTACCTTCTCCCACCAAGCATCAACTAACATTGCATTCTTTGACTCTTTTTTATGCTACTTGATATGTATTTCTCCAAAAGGACCAAAATTATAAAATAATCGTGGCCCCAAGAGGAGACTTGACCTCCCTTAACCTCTTCAACATGATGAATGTTGAGGAAAATCATGTATCTGCAATCTTCAATAATGGTATATGTGTACTCTTTGTAGATTGTGAGGGAATTGGTACCATTTTATACAATGTTGTGGATATGTTGCACATCCTTAATATGATTTCTAAACTATGACACGTTAGAAGCTATATACCTATATGTTAAATTCAAGGAATGGTCAATGCAAGGTGTCTAAAATATTTGTGGATGTTTAACTTCCACAATCAGACCAACATCCTTGTAAATAGGTGCATTTTTTATAATGATTTGCACACAAGAATCAAAACCTACTACTACAATAACTTTAATGAACAACTCGCCTATATATTCTCCATCTTTGTATTTTCCAAGAGCATCCACTGCTATCAAGATAACTAGTCCATTTAAGGAAGACACCATGCGGTTGCTAGGTGGATGGTGTGTTTCATCTGTTTATCCATAAGAAATAATACTAATCCCAGATGTTGGCCATGCTGATTTAATAGGCTGAAGTATTTAACCACTTATCATAGTAACAATATTGATGACTTATTATTACCCCACTTATTTCTTTAATATATCAAGGAAAGATGTTCATACAAGATAAAGACACTTGTTCCACTATGGTTCAAACTTGGTCCACTTCACCATATAGATATATCAAGATATCTTGGGCTCGAAGGAAAATGTGTTGAAAATTAGTAAGAGCAGGTCTTTTGGCTCGTGCCTTAGCTAGAAATATTTGTTTTGTCTTTCCTTTGACCATAGATGAGTTTGTGGAGATGGATATTTCATGCCAGGAGTTGAAGGGTTAGTTATGTTGACCTTCAAGTGGCAGTTTGAGTCTGGAATAGGACAAATTGGGAGCTTCCGTGTTGATTGAGGCAAGTTCGAGTTATAATTCCAAGTTATGATTAGAGAGAGTTTAATTCGAACTTAGTTAAGTGGTCAATCACAACTATTGTTCTAAATTTATTAATTACTTAATTTTAGCATGGATTGAGCTTATAAAGGAAGGATGAAGGCACATATTTATTTATTTTTGTATGCACAAGCTTGTGTGTGGGAACCTTCTTGTGAGAGCATATTGAGGTGGAGCCTATACGTAACATTGAATAGAGTGACTCTCTTGTGGAGATCAACAGTAAGAAATTGGGAATTTTTGCACTAGGATTTAGGAGGTTTGTTCTAATTTATAGGATCTATTAGTGTGCATAGAAGTAGGCCTTAGTGCACAAGGAATTCATACCACGTAGAGGATATTCATGCACAAGGGAATAGGGCCAATCGGGCGACAAGGGCTGATAGATTGCATGGTGTGTCCAATTAGTACAACATGAGGATCAAATTATTTATCAATGTGATGAAGTGGCTTGTACGAGATTAGATTGCTCAAAACTCTATCAATAAAAAATCTACAAGAAGAAGAAAGGTTTTCCTAGTTGGGTTTCCCAATAAAAAATATTGTGTCTTTTGTGTGACTATGTTTGTATATTTATGATTATTCCACTATATATCAGTTAAAGAACTTTGTATCTTGGTGAAGGTTTAAGTAGGTTCTAGTATTGGTTGCCTTATTTTTTTAGTTATTCACTAAGTGGTTGCAAATTTCTGTGGAAATTTAACATGGTATCATAAAAAAGATCAACATAAAGACCAACACCAAGTTGATATGCTTTTGAAAAGCATAGATCAGATTTGTGAAGAGCATAGATTAGAGTGTTAAAGAGAGAAGATTACTTAGATAAGTGAGTGCTAGAGTTTGAAGAGCCAAACAAAGAAGTTCATTGGATAACAATATTGTGTTTTTAGGATTAAGATCAGATCATAGATGAGAGGGAGCCTCAAATTTCTGTGCATGGAAGGAGTGAATCACAATAGTGTTGGAAGATAATGGGGTGTGTGAGTTTATCAATAGTCACATAGTTCCACCTCAAGATCCCCAACAACTGGCCCAACATTCTAAGAATGACACCAAGAAAAAGAGGATCATTTTAGAGGGGATTAGAGACCGTATTATTCCTCGTCTCCATGATAATAAGATAACATATGAGATGTTTAAATCCATCAGGATTCTAGTGATGCTAGGAAGCTAGCTCTAAAAAAGAAGCTAAGAAGTATCTATATGAGCAAAGATGAGCCCATCATCATATATATTTCAAAGTTAACTGAGGTTCACGATAAGATAGGTGGTGTGGGTAGGAAAATAGAAAAAAAAAACCTTGTGAGTCTTATGCTTTTGGGACTCCATAAGTATTGGTATGACTTCTAGGATGTAATGAGTGGCAGAGAAAATTTTCCTAGTCGGGAAAGGTTATGAAGTGATTGTGTTTAAGAGGAAATTTGGAGAGGGACGAGAGATGAAAAATTGATGACGATAGAGGATGAGGAGAACTTTGTCATGGTAGACAAAGGTAGTAGATCGAAGGGCAAGAAGGGTTAAGGAGACATTGATTCCAGTCAGAAGGGAAAAAAGAAGAAGAAGGACCTGAGAAAGATCAAGTTGTTAAATTGCCATGAGTTTAGGCACTGTGCCACTAAGTGTCCTAATTGGAAGAAGGAACCGATAAAGGATCAACTGGATGCATCAATAGAGGTAGATGCATTTTCTTCCAAGTTCAAGAAATATTTCTCATTTATTGCTTGCATGGTAAGATTATTAGGCAACAACATATGGTATATTGATTCATGAGCATCCTTCCACATGATTGGTAACAAGAATTATTTCAACCACATGAAGGAGAATGATCCAGGAGGATATCGTCAAATCAGTTACACAGGTTTAGTATCATCGTAAGTAGTTCAGTCCGACGTCATTCAGTTTCAATAGTGCTGTTTATCGTTCAGGTTGTTCAGGTGATGTCAATGGTTTTCATGGTGATATGGTTTTGTACCTGGCTATCGACATGTGGTTTTCATCAGTTCTACAAGAATTTGGTCATCAACATGTGTTATAACCTACCTTGCAGGATTTAGTGTCGACGTGGGTTTGTCATCCTTTTTGTAGGGTTTGGTTGTCGTCATCATGTTACAATTGTCGTGAATGTCACTTTGTGACAATTTGATGTAAGAAGTTATTTTTAAAAATTAACCTAATCCAAACGTAATCATAAACCCTAACCTATCAAATCCATGTATTAAACCATTAAACCTATGCTAAAAGACCTAAATCCTAAGTTCTAAACCTATCGAAACATAAAACACATTAAAAAATGAAACCTGTGTTATAAACCCTCGGGCTATTTTACATTGGAATCACATTACAAAAACATTGTAAATGTTATAACAGTCGCTTGACCGTTGGACTAAACCGTACGAGAACCATTGTGCATGTGAACACGTGGAGATATCAGAGTATAACCATAGCAGTCCCTAACCACGGAGGAAACCGTAGTGAGAACCATGTGCATGTGATCAGATGTGGGTATAAGACCGTCGGAGTTATATTAACCGTGGCTTGGAGTTGACCACACAAGGAGATGAGTGTGATAGTTAGCATGTGAATAGCAGTCGGGGTTAGTGCTTTGCGTTAAGCACAACAACTACCGTGGCAGGATGTAGCATGTGAACAACGATGTTAACCGCCAGAGTTTTCAAAACAGCAGACCGAAACTGCCGGAGTTAGACCACCAACTGGTAGGTTGTGGTTAGACTGCAGCCTATTCACATGGGCGGTCAACCTCCTCCGCCCGATCAGAAAGATGCCAACGGTTATTCTTTAATACAATGTTTAATTTTGGGTTTTTGTTGCAATTTTGGTGCAAACTAATTCAACCACCAAGTAACCTTATCCTGGGTGTCATTTCCTAACAAGACTGAGACCTCTTAAACCCAAAAATTAGCCCATTCATCCCTAAACTGGGAAGAAGAAGTTCGAATGCACCTAGTAAGCTTTTAAAAGGTTGTTTTTCACATTGAAGTCGACGTTGGTGGTTTTCAAGTTTCATGTGCAGGTTCTAGAGGGTTAGGGAATGTTTTGTTTTTGGTGTAACAGGAGCATTCAGAGTAAGAATTGGGAACTGTGACAGGCATTGGAAAGCTGGTTTAGAGAGCTATCCTTTGAAAGTGACCAGAAGTGCTTGTGTGCACATTCAATTTGGTCAAATTGCTGTGTAATCAAAATCCTTGGTTTCAATCCTAATAAAGAGGTCACCTATCTTGAAAGTGGACCCAGAGACGTAGTCCATTAGGGATGAACTCCATAATCAATCTTGTTATTTGGTATCATTGTGTATTTTTTGTTTTCATTACCATTTTACATCTTATTTATGTTTTGTCATCTGTCATAAAGTCTTCTTCTCGAGTAGTTCTCACGTTTTCCAGACTTTCAGTTAACATTCAATTCATTAATGGCATAATCAATTCTACATCAGTTTTAAACATATGATCATTTCAGATCATATAATTTGGTATTAGAGCAGGTTGCGTTTGTAGAATTTTCCATTGAATGTTAACCAGGTCAAAGTTGCAACGTGGAGAAGGAATCCTTGAGAAGATTGATCCAGAGATTGGAAAGTGATGAATCGTTCATAATTCGACCATGACAAGATCTGATGCACGTGAAAATACCGAAAGTAAGATGAGTGATGAATAGTTTCGACAAGTATTCTTGACTATGCAGCAGATGTTGGGAGAAATATACGAAGACAAGAAGGCGAGAGATGTAGCTTCTTTATCAAAGACATCGAAGAAGGACAAAGGTAAAGGAAAGGCTGATTAACCACCTTCACCTCCATCATCTCCATCATCATCATCTTTTTGTTATTATTCTAGTGCAGAATCTGAAACAGAAAAGAAACCTAAGAAAACATCTCTTTTAAAACTTGATGTAAAATTTGAGTTACCTATTTATGATGAGGAAATGAATGCTGAAAATCTAGATAACTAGATTAAGAATTTAGAAGTGTATTGTCGCATTCAGAACATTTCTGATGATAAAACAAAAATTCAATTAGATACACTTAGAATGGGGAGAACAACTTTAATCTAGTGGGAAAGTAAAACTCAAATAGATGTAAGCGAAAAGGAAAAGTCATCTCTTCATGGTCTAAGTTTTTAAAAGCTCATAGGAAACAATTCTATCCTTTAGGATACATGTAGCAAGATGTTATTGATTGGCAACATCTAAGGCAAAATAAAGGGCAGAGTGTTCAGGAGTTTACTCAGGAGTTCAGGAAGAAAGCATTGGCACTTGGTATTTCATTGAATACACATGAAACTTTGTTAAAATACATCGACAATTTAGATTCATATTTGTAGCATACATTATTGATTTTTAATCTTGATGATTTTGATGAAGTGTGTTTTCAGGCCATACATATTGAATCAAGTGGCAGACCATTCAAGTTTTCACCGCAATCATCTAAAGAGTTGGAAATCAAAGATTCCAATGACAGTAAGGGGAAGAATAATTTGAAGAGAAAGAAATCAGCTATAGCTCAGCAGGAAAGACCTACTTGTTCTCATTGCTAGAGAATTGGTCATGATAAATCTAAGCGTTGGAAACTTCATCCAGAACTTAAGCCCAAAAAGCTCCTTAAGGAGCAGGATGAAAAGAAGGTAATTGCAACAGTCCAACAAGATCTAGTTTCAGATTTAGGTGATGAAACGAGGATAACTGCTATGGTTACGACATGTAAAACTTCTGACACTGGTTCAAGTTCGAATACTATTGCATCTTCATCAAACATAAATCCTTCAAACGAGGATAAAAGAGTTGAATTATTTAACATAAGGATAACTTCTAAGCACACAAAGATAGATACAATGTTTGATAGTGGATCACAGGAAAACTTAATATCTGAATATTTAGTTAAGAATTTTGGTTTGGAGACATGAAATCATCCAAGACCTTACCCATTAGGATGGATAAATATATCAACTCAGATAAAAGTCACCAAACAATGTCGATTAAGATTTGCCATTATAGCTAATTACATTGATGAAGTTGAATTAGATGTGGTTCCAGTAGACATATGTGGAGTTGTCTTAGGAAGTCCTTATCTTTATGATCGTGATGTAGTGTTTTATAGAAGAGAGCATAAATATCACCTTAAGAAAGATGGGGTTGAATTTATTGTCAGGGCACATCAAAACAAAAATCACTTGAATTTAGTTGTTGCTAGTTAGATGAAGCGATTAATAAGTTCAAATAAAAGATTTATAATCATGTGTGTAAAGGAACAACATAAGAATCAACATGATGTTTGTTCAAGTTATGAGTCTCAACTTAAAGATAGTTTGATCAAAGAGGTAGAAACTTTTCCAGTTCTATTTAAAGAAACCAAACATCTTACTCATAAGTAGGGAATAAAACATGAATTATAGTTTCTTCCTAAAGCTCCTCTTCTTAATGTCAGAATGAATCAATTTAGTCCAAGTTTGGAAAATAATAGTTACAACAATGCAGGTCAGTATTGGGGAAAGTCAGTGTTAAATTTCTCTTGTATTGTGTCACCATTTCATGTTTCAAACAATTTGGAAGCCTCTTTTCAAGTGGAGAGGAAACCTTTTTGTTTTCATATCAAAGCCTTTCCTAAAGCAGTGTTAAAGTATTCAAAACCTTTAAGTGCTAATCAATGGAAACATTATTTAATGAATGAAGAAATCGTGATTCAAACAAATCAACAGCTAATTCAATACTTTCAAAGACAAACTAAGTTGCAGTAGTTTTCACCTTATAGTTTGATGGGTTTATGGCAGCAAGTTCACTTAGAAATCAGAAATCAGGAAAGTATCACAAGTCAAGTAGCTGGTTTGAGGTCAAAAACATCTTTGGTTGTCTCTATTATTCCGGAAAATAGATTGTTAATACATGTCAATGGTATTGAAAAATATCTTGTAGGGAGTGTTTTCAAAGATTATTATGAATCACTACCTCATGGTATTTCGTGGAAAGAATTCAATTTCCATATTCCGAACAGGTTGTTTGACCATCATCGCAAGCTGTACATATTGCAGATGGAAGGAACAAGTCACTGATTCAAAATGTGCCATGGTCAGCATCATCAGGGTCATCACTTACAGGTGATTGTTTGAATGTATTAGTACATCATCAGGACAAGGTGGAAAGTGAGGGAGCTCTACCCTCATCGACTATTTGTTTAGTCAAACTTTTGTGGTCCAAAAGATTTCAAGTGGAGAGGATTGATCTGGGAGGATCTCGTCAGATCAGTTACACAGGTTCAGTGTCGTCATCAACAATTTAGTACGGTGTCGTTCAGTTTCGACAATGTTGTTTATGGTTCAAGTTGTTTAGGAGATGTCAATGGTTTTCATGGTGATATGGTTTTGTACCTGGCTGTTGACATGTGGTTGTCGTCATTTCCACCAGGATTTGGTCCTCGACATGTGTTGTTGTCTGCCTCGCAGGATTTAGTGTTGACGTGGGTTTGTCGTCCTTTTTGTAGGGTTTGTTTGTCGTCATCATGTTACGATTGTTGCGAATGTCACTTTGTTTGATTTAAAAGTCTATTTTTAAAAATTAACCTAATCCAAGCCTAATCCTAAATCCTAACCTATCAAATTCATGTATTAAACCATTAAACCTATGCTAAAAGACCTAAACCCTATGTTCTAAACCTATCGAAACATAAAACACATTAAAACATAAAACCTATGTGTTATAAACCCTCGAGCTATTTTACATTGAAATCACATTACAAAAACATTGTAAATGTTATAACAGTCCCCTGACCGCTAGACTGAACCTCCCGGGGACCGTTGTCAATGTGAACAAGCGGAGATATCAGAGTATAACCGTAGCAGTCCCTAACCACGAAGGAAACCGCAGCGAGAACCATGTGCATGTGACTGGATGTGGGTATAAGACCATTGGAGTTCTATTAACCATGGCTTGGAGTTGACCGTGTAGGGAGATAACTGTGGTAGCTAGCATGTGAACAACAGTCAGGGTTAGTGCTTGGCGTTAACCGTAGCAACTACCGTGGCTGGCTGTAGCATGTGAACATCGATGTTAATCGTCAAAGTTTTCAAAATAGCAGACTGGAACTGTCGGAGTTAGACCACCAACTGGCAGGTTGTGGTTAGACGCAGCCTATTCACATGGGCATTCAACCTCATCCTCTCAGTCAACAAGCCGCCAGCGGTTATGCTTTAAGACAAAGTTTTATTTTGGGTTTTTGTTGCAATTTCGGTGCAAACTAATTCAACTGCCAAGCAACCTTATCCTAGATGTCATTTCCTAATAAGACCAAGATCTCTTAATCCCAAAAATCATCCCATTCATCCCTAAACTGGGAAGAAGGAGTTCAAATGCACTTGGTAGGCTTTTAAAAGGCTGTTTTTCACATTGAAGTGGACATTGGTGGTTTTTGAGTTTCATGTATAGGTTCTAAAGGGATAGAGGTTGTTTTATTTTTAGTGTTACGGAAGCATGTGAAGTCGGAATTGGGAACTGTGATAGGCATTGGAAATATGGTTCAGATAGCTATCCTTTGATAGTGACCAGAAATGCCTACGTGCAAATTCAGTTCAGTAAAATTGTTGTGTCATCGAACTCCTTGTTTTTAATCCTAATAAAGTAGTTACCCATCTTGAAAGAGGACTCGGACACATAGTCCATCAGGGACGCACTCTGTAATCAATCTTGTTGTCTGGTATCGCTGTTTATTTTCTGTTTTCATTACTATTTTGCATATTATTTATGTTTTCTCATCTGTTGTAAAGTCTTCTTCTCGAGTAGTTCTCATGTTTTCTGCACTTTCAGTTAACATTCAATTCATTAATGGCATAATCAATTCTACATCAGTTTTAAAAAATACGATCATTTCAGATCAGAGAAGAACATGTAGTTTCAGATCGAGCTAGGAGATGATGGTATGTTTGCAACTAGAGGAGTTGGTATTGTCAGTTTTCAGAGGGATTTAGGTAATCCTTTCCATCTCAAAGATGTCCTCTATGTTCCAGGCCTTGGGAAGAATATTGTTTTGGTAGCTACCCTTGAGGATAAGGGTTATGATGTCATATTCAAGAAAGGTAAGCCTTACCTCCAACACTTTTCTAAGGAAGAAAAAAATGTACTTACTAAAGGTTGATACAGGTGCATCATTGAGCAACAAGGTCAGAAGTTCTTATATTAAGATGTGATGGTTGAGTGATAGTAGTATAATATTTCAAGAGTATTTATAAAACTCTAATAAGAGGAACATGGAGAGTGGAAGGCTTTGTAGTCGATGGTTGAATGTTATATGATTATAATGTGGGCTCTATGCAATGTTAGAGGGCTTGGTTTAATAATAAAATTCTAGGAGTGGTAAACACAAATCCTATGAGCCAAATCTCATACTTGGTGAATGATAAAACTTAATGAGATATCGGGGGAGATAGCTTTGGTTCGCAGCTTTATTGTGAATTTGGGTTTTCGTCCATGAATAATAATTTTGTTTACAAGCATCATTATACTATTTAAAAATATATAATAAGAATTCCAAGCTAAGGTTGATTCTAATTTTAAAACTCCCATTCAAAAAAATATTATACTCTCATCTAATTATAATATATATATATATATATATATATATATATATATATATATATATATATATATAACAATAATATTTATAAAATATTTAGAACATGCATAAATACACTATTATTAAAATAAGATATTTAAAGTTTATTTTTCATATAATCATTTTAAATTAAATTATAATAATAACTTCAAGAATGTGCATGTATATAATTACATGCAAACTAGAAGTGCCCCAAGTTTATATTTAATAATAAAGAAATTTTATTTACTTTCTTAAAAACTGTTATTTATTTACTAATTTATTAATTTATTATTAACAATAGTAAAAAAAATAAAAGAATTATTTTTATTTTTTTAAATTTACTTGATTAATTTCTCCTTATTATTACAAATGAACGGAATAAAGTGTCTTTTTTTATTTTATTTTAACTTTTACCTAGAGGTCAAATAGAGTTAAAACATCCTCTGATACCATATGTAACCACCTTGAACTTAAAACATGCTACTAATTAGATCAATTATGCGATTTACAATCAACACACCTCTATTCAACTAAATAGCATATATTTTTTGAGAAATGGGAGCAAAGACAACTTACTTGTAGTGATGATATTCCTTACTTTTAATTTTGGAGTTGGACACTATTTGAATCTTGCTAACCACAACAAAGTTTTGGGGATGACTCTCCACCCAACCGTAGGCTCAGTTGCATATAATCTTTCTATAACTGGCCACCCCCGAGCCCTCAATCAACGTACTACTACTATAGAATCCTTTGTCTCAAAACACTTTTCTCCTAAGAGAATGGATGATGGAATGATCTCTCATATTCCTCACCATCTATTAAATAGACCAAACATTGCAAGGGGAACTGCATTCACACATTTCATGTGTCAACATGCATTTTTTTTTTTAAGTTTTACTTAAGTTAAGATTTCTCTTAATCTATTTCTTTCTTATTTTATTCATTTTTAGTTTTCGATAACTTTACTTATTTTTACTATATTTATAGTTCTTTTAGTTAACTCTTTTTTTTTTTTTTTTACTCTTTGTTAACTTTATTTACTATTTACTATTTTACTTTTATATATAATTATTTAGAACTTTACTATTTTATTTATTTGTTATTATTATATTTCTTTATTATTTATTATCTATTTACTATTATTATCTTTTTTATATATTTTATTATTTATTTGCTTATATTTTATTATTATTATTATTATTATTAGGGGACGTTACAACTAAGATGTAGGATTCCTATAAAATGGAGTGGTCCCGAGGACAAACTAGTATTAGGACTTGAAATGTTAAGGGAAATGGAGCATATTGTAAAGAAAGTACAAATGAATTTGAAAGTTGTTCAAGATTGACAAAAATGTTATGTAGGCAAGCAAAGAACCAATGAATTTGAAGGTGGGAGAGCATGTTTTTATACAGGATAAACCAAAAAGAATCACATTGAGGTGGGGAGGCTATGCTAAATTGGCTCCCCAATTTTGTGTCCTTTTCCAAATACTTTCTAGAATTGGCCCAATAGCCTATCAGTTGGCTCTACCTAGTCATATATGTGTGCAGAATGTGTTTCATGCTTTTGTAATGAATAAGTACATACATGACACTAGACATAAGATACAGTGGAAGGATGTGTAGGTAATATAATCAAGTGAGATGAATTTTATGAAAAAATTTAATTAATGATTGATGGAATCTAATAGTGGCCTTGATGTTGTGATTCTAGGCTGAACCAGACGGAAAGTTCATAGTCAAACCTCTGTGTATTCTCGATCTGAGAGAAATAATGCTATTTAAGTGAGTTATCACCCAAGTTAAAGTGCAATGGAAGCATTTTAGCGTGTAAGAGGCTACCTAGGAGGATGAGCAATTTATGCATGAAGCATATCCTAACCTGTTCCAAAGGCTACAAAACAATGAAGATAGCTTTTCGTTGAAAGGGGGAGGGGGGGGGGGAAGATGTAATACCCCTTAGTAAACATGTAAATATTTGAATTAATTTGTTTGAGTTACTTGAAAAGCTATGGACCATATTAAAGGGTCTAATGCAAATAAGTTATGAACATGAATGTTTAATTTTATTAACAAAAGGAATTTAAATAGTCAGTCATAAAATTACAGGGAAGTAATGTTATAGTGAGTTTCATATTCTAGAACAAATGAAGGTAATTATGGGCAGAGGTAGTTTCTTGCCCAAACTCCTCTCCCTCGAGATAAAACATCTCATATTGGAAAAGGAATCCAAGAGGGAAGTGAGGATATTGAGGAAACCTTGAGGAAAAGAAATTGTAACATCGAAAGACCTCTGAGAGGATGTTGTAGAGGGAGGCAAGAAACTTCCAAGTAAAAAAATTCTTGAGCTAATTAGCTAATGGAACTATATCTATAACCTAGGTGCTCAAATTAAAATCCCTAGACTAAATCTGGTTGGAACTAGAGAAGTTTTGGGTTGAACATGTTAAGGTCTCTATTCTTTAGATTGTTCTAGATATGAAGTTGGCTCAGGGGGAGAGTAAATAAATTTTGTTGATTCTCACTGGTTGGGAGGAGAATTTTAAGCCCTATAATTTTATGATAGACAAGATTTATTTTGAGAATAGATAAGTGGAAATTAATTTGATTATTTATGTTACTTTATGTTATCCTTGAATGAATATATAGGGAATGATTTAATTTCTATTTTTATAGTTCTGTGTAATACTATGTGCCTTAATGATAAATTTTGTGCAAGTGTGTTACTGTTGAAAACTGTGCATACTATTTTTATGAGAATGTAAGAATGAGGGTTTAGGTTATTTCTAGGCCAAGGTCGAAAATAGTTAACTAACCTAGAACAATCCTAGCCTTTATCCTTCTCATCAAGAGGAACGATAGGTCCTAGAGGTCAGGTCCCATCCTAACCTTGGAAAAACATAGAAATTTTGAAATGATACATGCAAGTAACTGATTAAAAAATACATTAATTCAAATAACTACCATCATAAAATTTATTCTCAAAACCCAAAGACAAAAAAAGAGAGCTTAGTTATTCATGTCTTCATATAAACAACTTAAATTAAACAATAATCATGAGAGCACACATTAAGGTTCAACTATAATAAACACAAAACCACTAATATAAGCACATGAAACTATTTGCAAACCCTAACTCTAGGGTTCAAATAATCAAACCCCGTAGAGGGTTTGAATACCGGTTCATAATTTACAAAAAGCTACATAAATTAATCAAGGGTGAGGTCGTAAACCAAAAATATTATGTAATAGTCATGTAAGTTCCAAAATCATGGCTCAAATTACTACAATAACTAGTCATAAGTAAGTTATAGGCGATTAGGGTTACAATGCCCCTCAGACCCTAAAAATGTGTAACCCATTCGATATATACAGAAAGAAATGACCAATGAACAATTTAAGAAGATCCATAGACCTAGAGAAAGGTGTGGCTATTCATGGCAACATGCTTGTAACATGCAAGGAAAAGGATTAAGAAAAAACCTAAAACCCAAAAAAAAAACCGCAACCGCTCTCTGCTGGAAAAGGAACTACACTAACAATGAAAACATGTAGCACGAAATGAAGAAATGCCATGAGTATTGAGCCATATTTTCCTAAAAACATAAAAAGGAATCGATAGAGGAAAAAATAATACTTTAAACAAATATATAATAGGTTAGGGTTACACAAATCTATACTTGTGATTAACGAATGGGACGACTCTAGTTTCCTATATATCTTACAATAAGCTAGAGGAATCACTATTAACCCAAGGGAAAAATTGAAGAATTGTACATTAAATTATTATACTAATAGTGAATGGGTTTTCACGACGCAAAAACCTTGCATTGAGGTGTCAATACTAGTTTTCGTCCAAGCCATGACTTCCCCAAGTAAATGGGTAATCTTTGCATTGATACAATGAAGGTTCGACCTACAAAGATTAAGATAAATGAAATTTGATAACTAATGAAGGAGGAAAGAAGGTAATGTGATAACCTAACTCTAAAACACAAATCTTACCCAAAGAAATCACTGAATATGACCTCAAACCCCATGATGAGGGCTTCTGGTTGCAGAACAATTTTCCTTGGAGGCCAAAGTGCAAATGACCTGAGACGATGTTAGAGGGAAGGGGAGGTAGTTACCCTTGTAACTCCTCTACTCACCTCCACCGTTCGATGTAAACCTTAGTTTCTATGCCATTGGATTTCCATTACCAAGATCAAAGACCATATTAAATTTATTACTCATCAAATCAACAGCTAAAACGTCAAGAAGTTTTCGACGAATCCATACAAAAAATGTATCATAATTCAAATAAAAATCTTAAGTCTAAAACCATATAATGTAAGTAAACCGAGTAGTAATAGATTAAGGTAAGCCAAGCAATAGTTTCCTTAATTGACACTCCTACAACAATCTTCTGGACTATATGACTTTGTACACCTATGATAGTTCATAATTGAAGATTTTTTTGTCGAGAATTATACTCTAGATCATACTTGTTTTGAATTTAGATCTTGTTGTTGTGTTTATGTTTCCAAGAGGAAGCCCGACCATCATGTTAGGGAGGGATTCTAATTAAATGCTTATTGTTTCTGTTTGTAAGAGATAGCCCAACCATCATGTTAGGGAGGGATTCATTTTGTTTATTATTTCCTTTTTTTTTATTGTGTCTACAATCTTCATTAGCGTTATTACTTATTAATGTGATTTTTGGGTTTCACTACTACAAGACAAAAAGCCACAGGCATGCCCTTTTTTTGAAACCTCTACATACGTGGCATTTGTGGGGTCAATTGATACACCTCATCGCAGTCCTTATATTTTCAGGTAACATAGTATTTGTTATTGTTTTTGTTTCTTTGTTGTAGTTGTTTTTTGGTTGTTTTCAGTAGTATTCATTCCCTTCCATGCTTTATATATCCATGGCTATAACATGCTTTATATATCCATGGCTATAATTTATATCTCCTTCTCTGCCTACTAGGGTTTTCTCTGGTTGTTTTTTTTTTCATTTTAGATTTCAATGGATCCATCAACCTTCTATCCCTTTGGGAAATTTCTGCATTCTTGATATCCTTTGGTTCATATAGATAATGCTAGTAGCATGGGATCCTCTAAGCAATCACCTCGATTTCTGGACGGTAAAATATGAAGCACTTCAGGTAATTTTGAAGTATTCTCTATTTTTTTAGGTTCTAGTAATTTATAGGATATCCATCTCATAGAAAACTATGTAGAAACAAGTACATATATTTATCTATCCCTTAATATTCAAATTTCTCAACTTCCATTAGGATTCAATTAGAACCCAATACCCAATCCTATAATTATGTCACAATTATTATACTAAGCCTTTAAAATTAATTGATGGCAATAACATTCTAAGTGGTCATTGTTGGCATTATGGCATTATGAACATATGTTGAACTTGATGGCAACCGTCTCTTAGACGGTCATTTCTCTTATATACACCATGATGGAGCAAGAGGAGCCAAGAGGATTCAAGTATGCCAAAGAAGAGGAGCATACACAACTATCAGGAGTCTATCGGAGTAAGAAAGGCACTCTTATATGCAAGGAGGTCTTTGGAAGACACTACCAAGACAGAGCCATCAGGAGAACAGAAGCAGTTATCGGGAGCCATTGAGCCATTGGGAGCTTATCAGAGCAATAGAGGCACATTCTCATATATAAAGAGCTTATCGGGAGGAATCGGGCGTATAAAACCCTTGGATGCATGCTCAATCCTTATCGGGAGTCATCAGGGCATATATGCATGTTTTAACTCTATCGGGAGTTGTTGGGCGCCCAAATCCCATATATATGCATTTTACAATAATCAAAGGCATTTCCCCTTTTGGCGGATAAACACAGTTATATGTGTTAATGTATATATTTCGGCATATATGCACGTCGGGGGTTTGGCTATGTGACACCGCTGAAACCTCCGATTGCGAGCAGACCCGATGGTGGCATTAAACTTGGTCCATAAAAATATCGCATCCGTGGCAATCGGTCAAGCCCTGCCTCACCCGAATGCCAATTGCGACAAGAGGAGGCGGACCCGATGGAGGTATTAAAGGCAGTCTATAATCATATTTCATCCGCAGTATAAAGGGTCGCCCACCCCAATCCTCTGATTGCGATAACATATGGACCCGATGGCATATCAAATGTGGTTTATAATAATATCGCGTACGCAGTGTATCGGAATGCATAAAGGGTCGTCCACCCCAATCCTCCGATTGCGATAAGAAGTGACGGACCCGATGGGAAATTTAAAGGGACTTTATAATATATCGCATCCATCGCAAACCACCGATATCGATAAGGAGCGGACCCGATATATTTATAAAGCATGGTTAATGGCCATATCGCATCCGATCTATCGGATCGACCATCAGAAAATAAACGATGTTATACAGCGATAAGGAGCGGACCCGATATATTATTTTTATGGGTGCATAATGTTTAAAGTCTGCCTTTTGTTATTTGGACCATTTCTCATCGTTTTCCCACTGTTTTTATCACTTAAATCATTCCTTAAGAGATCGGTCAAAGCAAGAGAGCCCCAGGATTTCGGATCCTTTGGTTTCGACTCATGGTTTTATTAAAAGCGTGACTATATAAGAAGAAAAGAGATCCTTTGGCATCGGGGGAAAAGGAATTGAAGATCTTGAGGAAACTGTGCAGCCGCAGACAGGCAAAAGATAGAAGTCTCTTCGGGTGTGGAGAATCTCTATTCAGGAGGTGATGTGGGAGAGGTCACCCACAGATTCTTTTTAACAAAGCTGCAATCATTTCTTATATATGCTCTAGCTGCTTCTGCTGTTTACTAAAGGGGTTCTAAGTGCGCAATATTAAGTTTTTTTCTTGTTTAGCCTTCGGGTGTGCAGCAGTATGTAAATCCTCTGTTTGGGTCTTGATATCAGCCTCTGTTGTCTAAATCGGGTGATAACTGTCATGGATCTGGTGCTTGGGTTGGCCCTTGAGTGATTCTGATAGATCTGTTGTTTGGGTAATTCTGAAGATTTCTTTGTACTTAATGACCATTTTATCTTCTTGGATCCAGTCTGAAAATTAATGAAACGTGGTCCTTGAATGAAGTAGGGGGTTGTAGCTCCCTTCCAGGAGAGACTGGAGAACGAGAGAGAGTTGTAGCTCTCTGCAGGTTGCAGCCTGCATACTGGTAAAGGACTGCACCAGTACAAAATCATTGTAAAAGAAATTCTATTTGAAAGAAGATAGAGACATATTGCAGCAGGTGGTTTTCACCCACATTGGGTTTCCACCTTATATCTGGTGTTCATGTGTGTGACTTATGTGTGATGATCTGTTCTATTTTACTGCACCAGTTTACTGTTAATATGGTTCTAATGCACTCATTAAGGATCAACTAACTGAATCATAAGAAGTTGTGGAAGTAGCATATATGAATCTGAATATGGAAATGAAAAAGTTTTATTAATCTGATAATACTGATTCACCCCCCCCCCTCTCAGTATTATTTCCAACAATTGGTATCAGAGCAGGTCCTTCAAAGAAACTTGATCGCTTGAAGGAAGATCGTTCATTATGAGCAACTACGAGAGGGAAGCATCAATCAAGCCACTGATTTTTGATGGGACAAACTTCAATTATTGGAAGGTAAGAGTTACTGCCTATCTTCAATCTCTTGGTACGAAAGTTTGGGATATCATAGAGACAGGCTACACTTTTCCTTCAGCTACTCCTACAGATCTGTCCGAGAAAAAGAAATATGAAACAAATGCTAAAGCAGTTAATACTCTGTTGGGATGCCTATCTCAATCAGAATTCATAAAGGTTATGCAATATAAATCCGCAAAAGAAATATGGGACAAGATTTTCTTGAGCTACGAAGGAGATGAATAGGTAAAGCGTGCTAAACTTCAAACCCTCAGGATTCAGTATGAGAATCTCAGAATGTATAATGATGAAAGTGTGGCTAACTATTTCCTTAGGGTAGATGAGATTGTTAACTGCATGAAAAACTTGGGTGAAGAAATAAAAGAGGCTATAGTGGTTGAAAAAGTTCTAAGATCCTTGTCTACCAAGTTTGAATCTAAAGTGTCCACCATAGAAGAAAAGGAGAATCTACGAACTCTCACCATGTCACAGCTGCATGGAATTCTAACCGCTTATGAAATGAGAAAAGGAGGTCCTTCAAATAGGAGAGAAGCTGCCTTCAAGGCTTCAGGCAAAGGAGAGTACCTTGAATCAAGTCATATGTCAGAAGAAGAAGAAGAATCAAATTTTGTCAGAAATCTTCAACGAGGTACTGTCAGATTCAGAGGTAAGTTACCCTTCAAATGTTTTGCTTGTGGAAGAGTAGGTCACTATGCTGCCAAATGTCCTCATAAGGATAAGATTGACAAGGGAAAGGAACCTGTTAGATGGAACAAGAAACAGAATGCAAATAAGAAGAGCTATTACACCCATGAAGACAGTGATGGTCTATCAAACAGCGATGAAGATGAACGAGGTAATCCCTATAAACTTTTAATGGCTTTTGAAGATGATGATTACATGGATGCTCTAGATATAGATAGCTATTATGAGGAGATGTCTAGACTCAAGACATGCTTAGAAGAAAAGAATGTGATCATTGAGACTCTGCAAATCCAACTTGATGAAAAGAAACAATCTCTTGAAAAGTTAGAATGTGAAATTGTTGGGCTTCGAAAAGAAATTGAGAGAACAAAGGCTCTCAATCTTAAATTTGTTAAAGGATCTGAAACTCTGGATGAGATCATCAATGTACAACGCTCTCCTCTAATTAAGACAGGTCTGGGGTATAATGGAGAAACATCTCAAGCATCCACCTCGAAGAGTTATCTCGATGCTGCAAGAAGATATGAGCAAAAGCCAAACAGAGATCACCAGGTAAAACAAGGACAAATTTCATCAAGAATAAACAAAGACTACCAGACAAATCAGGGACAATTCACCTTAAGGATGAACAAAAGCTACAATCAGCCAAGATCCTCTCAATTTACCTCAAGAATGGATGAAAATAGAAATCACAATCATATGACTGGTAAATTTGATAATCGCAGAGGCTTCTTCAATGGCCAATGCTTCTCTTGCCATAACTTCAGTCACAAAGCAACTCAATGTGTTTCCTACAAAACAATCATGACTAGAGAAGCCCAAAAGCAAAGAAGTATGACTGGGATTACAAAAAGGACCTATAACAACTTCTCGGCTCTTGAAAATGAAATTGAATGCTCTATATGTAATAACTTTGCTCATGAAGACTCTGAATGTAGGAGTAGGTTTCGGCAAATAAAGGAACAAGATTCAAGCACCAGAACATGGAGAATAAAGGAACCTCGACCAGAAAGATGTGGGATAGCATTTTATGCAGAAGGACAGGAAAATCAATGGTACATCGACAGCGGATGTTCGAAGCATATGATAGGTGACAAAGAAAAACTTGAATCATACACTGCTTTAGAAAAAGGAAAGAAAGTTTCATTTGGGAATGATACTCCTGCTGCCATAAAAGGAAAAGGTATTGCTCAATTGAAAGAAAAGGTCAAAGCAGGAAATGTTTTGTACGTTGATGGATTGAAGCATAATCTTCTAAGTGTTAGTCAGATGTGTGATCAAGGAACCGAGGTAATATTTAGATCAAATGGATGTCGTGTTCGTGATCTTGATGTAGGTGAAACAGTGATCAAAGGCAAAAGAACTCCAAACAATCTATACATATTTGAAGAAGGACAATAAAAATGCTATATGAGCAAGGATGATGAGCACTGGTTATGGCACCGGAGGTTGGGGCATCTAAGTTTTTCACAAATAAGGAAAGCATGCAAGTATCAGGCAGTTCGTGATCTTCCAGATATCAAAATTCCAGAGAATACAATATGCAAATCATGTCAGTTTGGTAAACAAACCAGGACTAACTTCCCTGAGAAGGAAGGATCAGCTAGCAAACCTCTCGAACTTATTCATACAGATGTGTGTGGTCCATTTAGGACAAGGACACCTCGAGGAGAGGAATACCTTATATTATTCATTGACGACTTCTCCAGGTTTGTTTGGTTAGGACTTATGAAACACAAAGACGAAGCATTTGAAAAATTCAAATCCTTCAAAGCCTTGGTCGAAAATGAATCAGATCACAAAATTAAGTGTCTCAGGTCTGACAGAGGTGGGGAATTTACCTCAAATGAATTTTTCGATTTCTGTGAAGAGCATGGAATAAAAAGGGAATTCTCTACAGCAAGGACTCCTCAGCAAAATGGAGTGGTGGAAAGGATGAACAGAACAGTCCAACAAATGGCCTGCGCCATGCTTGATGAATCTGGAACTCCTGCAACCTTCTGGGGTGAAGCTGCATATGCCGCGGTTGTTATTCTCAACAAAACAAATGTCCGAGTAAATAGCACTCAAACTCCTCATGAGCTCTGGTATGGTAAGACGCCTTCAGTAAAGCATTTTAAAATTTTTGGAAGCAAATGCTATATTAAGAATACTGATGAACAGCTTGGCAAACTTGAGCCTAGAGCAGATGAAGGCATTCTCCTTGGTTATTCGCCTTATAGTAAAGCATATAAGTGTTACAATAAAAGACTTGGAAGAATTGTTGACAGCATTGATGTAGTGGTTGATGAAAAAGGATACATTCCTAGGCAAGTAAATCATGAAAATATCGAAGAAGATGAAGACTACCCTTCAAATCAGACTGATAATGAAGAAGAAGAACCTCAAGAGGCTCCAGAGGAACAGATAAGGATAGAAGAAAAGAATCCATCCAGGCATGTTCAAAAGAATCATCCAGAATCTCAGATTTTGGGGCAGAAAGAGGCAGGGGTACAAACAAGAAGAACAATAGCAGAAGCCTCAAGCTACTTGGCATTGCTCTCCTCCACTGAGCCACAAAATGTAAAAGAAGCATGCAGAGATGAATGTTGGGTCAAGGCTATGGATGAAGAACTTGAGCAGATCGAAAAGAACAACACTTGGGAATTAGTTCCTAGACCAAAAGATAAGAATGTCATAGGGACAAAATGGATCTTCAAAAATAAGTTAAATGAAAATGGGGAAGTAGTTAGAAACAAGGCAAGACTGGTTTGTAAGGGATATGCTCAGCAAGAAGGAATAAACTTTGAAGAAGTTTTTGCTCCTGTTGCTAGACTTGAAGCTATCCGAATGTTCCTTGTTCTCTCAAGCTTTCAAAAATTCAAAGTATTTCAAATGGATGTGAAATCAGCTTTTCTAAATGGAGATTTAGAAGAAGAAGTATACATTGAGCAGCCAGATGGGTTCATTCTTGGGAATGATCCAAACCTTGTATGTAGACTGAAAAAGGCTCTCTATGGTCTTAAACAAGCTCCAAGGGCTTGGTACTATTGTTTGGACAAATATCTTCATCAACAAGGTTTTTCAAAAGGATCAACAGATAGAAATCTTTATATAAAAATTGAAAATGACAAGTTGCTAATACTTGTTGTGTATGTAGATGATATTATTTTTGGCAGCAATGAAGAAACTATGAGTCAAAACTTTGCCTCGGTAATGCATAAAGAATTCGAAATGTCCCTGCTAGGTGAACTGACATACTTTCTTGGATTGCAAATCCAACAAAATAAAGACGGTATCTTCTTGTCTCAAACCAAGTACCTCAAGCAGATTTTGAAGAAGTATGGCATGGAAGAATCAAAACCAGTATGTACTCCCATGGTTACAGGATGCAGTCTTAGTGCGAATGATGAATTGGCTGCAGTTCATCAACCAACATACAGATCTATGATTGGAAGTCTACTTTATTTGACAGGTACCCGACCAGACATCATGCATGCAGTTGGAATAGTTGGAAGATTTCAGGCAAACCCAAAGGAAACTCATCTTCGGGCAGTAAAGAGAATCTTCAAATATCTTCAAGGAACTCAAAACTTTGGCTTATGGTATCCTAGAGATACAGATCTCACACTTCATGCTTACACAGATGCAGATTGGGCTGGAAGTGTGGATGACAGGAAAAGTAAAAGTGGTGGTGCTTTCTTTATGGGTTCCAGATTAGTATCTTGGTTCAGCAAGAAACAAAGTTCGATTGATTTATCTACAGCTGAAGCAGAATATGTGGCTGCTGCATCTTGTTGCACCCAACTTCTTTGGATGATGCAAACTTTACAGGATTTCCAAATCACTTGTACTCCACCTATCCCCATCTTATGTGATAATACAAGTGCAATCAACATTTCAAAGAACCCAGTCATGCATTCAAAAACCAAGCACATACCGATCAAGTATCATTTTCTCAGAGAACAAGTGCTTGAACAAAAGGTCAAGTTGGAATACATTTCTTCTAAGGAACAAGTGGCTGATATATTTACCAAACCATTGCCCAGGGAGACTTTTGAATACCTCAGGAAGAAGGTGGGGGTTGTCGACGCATCATCCTGCTGTTAATTCTCAGATTGGTGCTTGTACGCGAGGTTCTGATGGGGTATACGTGTACAAGGTTCAGGGGGAGCATAATTCATTGTTGGCATTATCGTATTACAGAATCAGGAACATGTTGGCTAAATGAACTGTATCTATTCATGGCAATAAAGATGTTGAATTATGCTATATGTAGGCAGTATAGCGCGGTTCCTATTTTATATATAGCCAGAATAGCTCGACTTTCTGTCCTAAAGATAGAGGGGCAAAATCAGGAGGAGCAAGCTCTCAGGGGGAGAAATAGTTAAGAGAAGCAGATATCCGCCCTTTGCCCTTGATGTCAAAGGGGGAGAGTGCTTTTTGGATGGTGTTGTTGCCATCAAGTCCAAAGGGGGAGATTGTTGGCATTATGGCATTATGAACATATGTTGAACTTGATGGCAACCCTCTCTTAGATGGTCATTTCTCTTATATACACCATGATGGAGCAAGAGGAGCCAAGAGGATTCAAGTATGCCAAAGAAGAGGAGCATACACAACTATCGGGAGTCTATCGGAGTAAGAAAGGCACTCTCATATGCAAGGAGGTCTTTGGAAGACACTACCAAGGCAGAGCCATCAGGAGAACATAAGCAGTTAGCGGGAGCCATTAAGCCATTGGGAGCTTATCAGAGCAATAGAGGCACATTCTCATATATAAAGAGCTTATCGGGAGGAATCGGGCGTATAAAACCCTTGGATGTATGCTTAATCCTTATCGGGAGTCATCAGGGCATATATGCATGTTTTAACTCTATCGGGAGTTGTTAGGCGCCCAAATCCCATATATATGCATTTTACAATAATCAAAGGCATTTCCCCTTTTGGCGGATAAACACAGTTATATGTGTTAATGTATATATTTCGGCATATATGCACGTCGAGGGTTCGACTATGTGACACCGTTGAAACCTCCGATTGCGAGCGGACCCGATGGTGGCATTAAACTTGGTCCATAAAAATATTGCATCCGCGGCAATCGGTCAAGCCCTGCCTCACCCGAATGCCAATTGCAACAAGAGGAGGCGGACTCGATGGAGGTATTGAAGGCAGTCTATAATCATATCGCATTCGCAGTATAAATGGTCGCCCGCCCCAATCCTCCGATTGCGATAACATATGGACCCGATGGCATATCAAATGTGGTTTATAATAATATCGCGTACGCAGTATATCGGAATGCATAAAGGGTCGTCCACCCCAATCCTCCGATTGCGATAAGAAGTGGCGGACCCGATGGGAACTTTAAAGGGACTTTATAATATATCGCATCCATCGCAAACCACCGATAGCTATAAGGAGCGGACCTAATATATTTATAAAGCATGGTTAATGGCCATATCACATCCAATCTATCAGATCGGCCATCGGCAAATAGACGATGTTATACAGCGATAAGGAGCGGACCCGATATATTATTGTTATGGGTTCATAATGTTTAAAGTCCGCCTTTTGTTATTTGGACCATTTCTCATCGTTTTCCCGTTGTTTTTATCACTTAAATAATTCCTTAAGAGATTGGTCAAAGCAAGCGAGCCCCAGGATTTCGGATCCTCTGGTTTCGACTCATGGTTTTATTAAAAGCGTGACTATATAAGAAGAAAAGAGATCCTTTGGCACCGGGGAAAAGGAATTGAAGATCTTGAGGAAACTGTGCAGCTGCAGACAGGCAAAAGACAAAAGTCTCTTCGGGTGTGGAGAATCACTATTCAGGAGGTGATGTGGGAGAGGTCACCCACAGGTTCTTTTTAACAAAGCTGCAATCATTTCTTATATATGCTCTAGCCGCTTCTGTTGTTTACTAAAGGGTTCTAAGTGCGCAATATTAAGTTTTTTCTTGTTTAGCCTTCGGGTGTGCAGCAGTATGTAAATCCTCTGTTTGGGTCTTGATATCAGCCTCTGTTGTCTAAATCGGGTGATAACTGTCATGGATCTGGTGCTTGGGTTGGCCCTTGAGTGATTCTGATAGATCTGCTGTTTGGGTAATTCTGAAGATTTGTTTGTACTTAATGACCATTTTATCTTCTTGGATCCAGTCTGAAAATTAATGAAACGTGGTCCTTGAACGAAGTAGGGGGTTGTAGCTCCCTTCCAGGAGAGACTGGAGAACGAGAGAGAGTTGTAGCTCTCTGCAGGTTGCAGCCTGCATACTGGTAAAGGAATGCACCAGTACAAAATCATTGTAAAAGAAATTCTATTTGAAAGAAGATAAAGACATATTGCAGCAGGTGGTTTTCACCCACATTGGGTTTCCACCTTATATCTGGTGTTCATGTGTGTGACTTATGTGTGATGATCTGTTCTATTTTACTGCACCAGTTTACTGTTAATATGCTCCTAATGCACTCATTAAGGATCAACTAACTGAATCATAAGAAGTTGTGGAAGTAGCATATATGAATCTGAATATGGAAATGAAAAAGTTTTCTTAATCTGATAATACTGATTCACCCCCCCCCCCCTCTCAGTATTATTTCCAACAGTCATGACAATGTCGTAATCATCATTCTAGTAACAATTTAGCTTCAAAATGATGCCTGGAAACTTTTCTTTTGTCCAAATTTGTGAACACTTGAATTTATATGATTGGCAGATGAAGAGACGGGAGGTCTCCAAATGCTGGAGCGTAAGAAATTGGAGGAGTGGACATGGTGAACATTTGTGGTGAACAGTGCGAAGGAAGAAAGTTGTTTAGGGTGTGTTCTTCCACGTCCAAGTACTCTTCAGCAGCATCACAGGTAAGTTGTTTCTCCCACGTTACATTGTGTTGTTCCACTTCCTACGTTACAAAATAAAAATGTTTCAGTGTTGGGTCCCTATAATACTAGTGATTACCCCATTACTATTGTAGTTATACCCCTTATTTATATTGATGTACCCATGTAGTGCCCATATTGTTACTATTGTGCCACATAGAAGCCCACTATTGTTATTGTTGTGCCCTACAATATTATTGTTATGTAGGCTTTGATTGTATTGGGACCACTTAGACTCCTATATATAGAAAGGAGGTATTTTCATTTGTATCATCCAAGAATTGTTCATTTATGTAATGTAAAGGAGGTTGCCCCCTCGAAGAGGCTGAATTCTAAGGCGTGGATCTCTCTTTTCTATCTTTTTGTGAGCTGGTTTCATAACATTTGGTATCAGAGCTTTGGATTCTAGGGTTTCGCTGCTCCAAATAGGTCATCGTGGCATTTTCGCTATAACTTTTTTTCTGTGACGTTTCAGAAGTCGCAAAAAAAACCCATTTGACAAGAATTGGCGCTGAACCTTGGGTCCAAATTTCAGAGATTTTCGCGTGATATTTTCGGAGATATGATCTAAGGAAGTTGGCCTTTTTGCAGACTCCTGAATTACATTCAAAACAGGTGACCTGGGGAAAATCGTCATAACTCTCTCTCTGAGGATCGGATTGAAATTTCGTAAAAAGGTACAGAAAGAGGACGGACTGTAGTTTCTTGTATGTGTGTTTTAGATTCAAAGGTTGAAACAGTGGCTAGTGGCACGTTGTACAAGTTCGCTCTACTGAACCAGTCTAAAAGAAAGTCACTGTGGGAGATTTCACATAACTCTTCCTTGGAGAATCCAATTTGGCTCAGACTTGTGGCATTGGAAAGAGGACGCAGAAGGCTACTGCAGGTAGCAATTTCAGAACTGGATGATTCGAAATTACAGAGACACATCAGATTCAATATCAGGCTTCTATAAAGTGAAAAAAAGGTGTGTAGTTTTTTTTTTTATTTTTGTGTAAGCTTGGTTTAACGGAATTCAAAGGGCATAGTAAAGAATTATTATCGGTAACTGATGCCCCGAGGAAAGAAAATGCAAACACCTAGTAAGGAACCTGAAAGCTCTAGCATGACTCATGAAGAAGAAGAAGAAATGCTACGTGATATATCAAAATTACAAGAACAAGTGCAACAAATGTCACGCTCACAAAAGCTAACAGAAGCTAAGATAAGTGGCGTGGAATCTAAGATAAAGGGCATGGAAGCTAAGATGGATGATTCAAAGACAGATTTGAAGAGAGACATGGCAGATTTGAAGATAGATTTGAAGACAGATTTGAAGAGAGACATGGCAGATTTGAAGATAGATTTGAAGACAGATATGGAAGAATTGAAGAAGTTGCTACAAGAAAGTGTCACTAATGGTGAAAAGGTAGTAAAGGAAACTCATGATGAGAACAAAAGAAATGTTAATCATGACACCATAGACACTAATGTTGGATCGAAGACTCATCATGTTCCAAAAATCGATATGAGGAAGTTTGATGGCAAGGATCCTGCCACATGGATATTACAGATGGAGCAATTCTTCGATCTCAATAATGTGCAAAACACACAAAAGGTACGTATGACAACTTTATATTTGGAACCAAATCAGTTTGTATGGTATCAATGGCTTTGTTCTCGTAAACAATTTATCACTTGGGCAATTTTTACGGAAGAATTGATAGCACATTATGAGGATACAAAAAGCAACACTTTTTTTAGCCAATTGATGAGTCTCAAACAAAAGGGTTCAATAATGGAGCACATTGAGGAGTTCCAAAAATTGAACATAAGGATAAAAGATATTCCAGAGGAGCATAGGATTGATGTGTTCATAGGGTCTTTAAAGGATAATATCCAACATGATGTGCGCCTTTGGGAACCTGATTCATTAGAGAAGGCATTCAGGTTAGCAAGAAAAATGGAAAGCAAAATTATGGCAACTAGGAAGCATACCATTCACAACTATAAAGATGGAAGTGTTGTTGCCCATAGTCTTCCACAACCTACAAGGTTGACACCACAACAATTGGAAGAAAAAAGAGCAAAAGGGCTTTGTTACAATTGTGATAGCAAATACACAAAAGGTCATAAGTGTGCTGAGAAGAAATTATTCTACATAGATTGTGAAGAGGAAGAAGAAAAGGAGCAAGAAAGGTCAAAAGAAGAGGATATATTCCAGGAACAAAGCCTATATGAAGAACAAATAAATCCGACCATATCTTGTAATGCATTGGCGGGAATTACCACTCTTCAAACCATCAAGATAGAAGGACAAATCAAGAAGAAAAAGGTGATAGTGTTGATTGATTCAGGAAGCACCCACAATTTTATTCATTGTAGGGTAGCAAAAGAATTGAATTGCTTCCTATATCCAGCACCAGAGTGTCAAGTGATGATTGCAAATGGAGGAACAATAAATTGCTCTGGAAAGTGCCATAATATCAAGCTATCCATGGGAGAATATGTATTGACTAGCCCAATGCTTTCCATTCCAATGGGAGGTGCTGATGTTGTACTAGGAGTCCAATGGCTACAATCCTTGGGTACAATAGCTTTTAATTTTCAAGAACTTTTCATGAAATTTTCTGTGGAAGGAAAGGAAGTTGAATTAAGGGGTATTGCAGGGAAACCAGGAAAGATAATCAGCTCTAATGGTATGACAAAGCTTCTAAAAAAGGAGCAAAGGGTGTAATTGCACAATTATGTTCGCTAGATGTTTCCACATTAGAATCATCTATTTCTCCAGATCTCCAAAAAGTCCTGGACAATCATTCCAAGGTATTTGAGACTCCCAAAGGTCTCCCACCTATGCGTGATCATGATCATGCTATTCATCTGATTCCAGGAAGTGTTCCTCCAAACATCAGGCCGTACAGATATCCCTATGTCCAAAAAAGTGAAATTGAACGTATGGTTGCAGAAATGCTAGAGGCTGGTATAATTCAACCAAGTCAAAGTTCTTTCTCTGCTCCAGTAGTATTGGTGCACAAGAAGGATGGATCATGGCGCATGTGTCCGGATTATAGGGAGCTCAACAAGCTCACTATTAAAGATAAGTTCCCCATTCCTGTCATTGATGAATTACTGGATGAATTGCATGGATCAATTTACTTCACCAAGTTGGATCTTCGTTCAGGATATCATCAAATCAGAATGAAGATTGAAGACATTCCGAAAACGGCATTTAGAACTCATGAGGGTCATTATGAAT
The DNA here is from genome assembly GCA_031772625.1 of Pinus tabuliformis. NCBI lineage: Eukaryota > Viridiplantae > Streptophyta > Pinopsida > Pinales > Pinaceae > Pinus > Pinus tabuliformis. The sequence goes on from CM062816.1 coordinate 570,316,247, forward strand.
TTTTGGTCATGCCTTTTGGCCTTACCAATGCACCTTCAACATTTCAAGGTTTGATGAATTCAATTTTCAAACCATTCCTTAGAAAATTTGTGTTAGTATTTTTTGATGATATACTTATCTACAGCAAGTCTTGGAAGGATCATGTTGAACATGTTGACAGGGTGCTACAACTATTGGAAGAGAAACAATTATATGCCAAAAGATCCAAATGTTTCTTTGGAGTCCAGGAGGTGGAATATTTGGGTCATATTGTATCTCATGAAGGAGTTAAGGTAGACCCTACCAAAATTAAAGCCATTAAGGAATGGAAAATCCCCACATCCATAAAGCATTTGCGCGGATTTCTTGGGTTGACAGGGTATTATCGCAAGTTTGTTAAGAATTATGGGAGAATAGCAGCACCTCTAACGACATTATTGAAGAAAGATGCATTTTCATGGACTCCGGAAGCAACAAAGGCCTTTGAACATCTTAAAGAGGCAATGTGCCAAGCACCGGTCTTAGCTACACCGGACTTCACAAAAACCTTTATTGTGGAATGTGATGCTTCAGGAAATGGAATTGGTGTTGTTCTAATGCAAGATGAAAGACCCATTGCTTTTGAAAGTCGTCCAATCAAGGGAAAGTTTCTAAGAAAAGCTATTTATGAGAAGGAAATGTTGGCAATACTCCATGCACTTAAGAAATGGCGACCCTACCTAATGGGAAGACACTTCAAGGTAAAAACAGATCATGATAGCCTTAAATACTTTTTAGAACAAAGATTATCCTCTGAAGAGCAACAAAAGTGGGTCACAAAGATGTTGGGTTATGACTTTGAAATCATCTACAAAAAGGGGAAGCAAAATGTGGTGGCAGATGCACTCTCAAGGAAGGATGAGGATGTGGAAGCATTGTTGTGCGCTTTTTCTATCATCCAACCAGATTGGATAAATGAAGCAAGGGAGGAATGGAAGAATGACGAAGAAGTGTGGGCACTTATTCGAAAGCTACAACAAGATTCCAGTACGTCTGATACATTTAGCTGGAAAAATGATTCGTTATGGTACAAAGATCGCTTATACCTCTGTAAGAATTCCCAGCTAAAACAAAAGATTCTTATGGAATTGCACACTTCTCCCTTAGGAGGGCACTCAGGATTTTTAAAAACTTACCACAGGGTTAAGAAGGAATTTTTTTGGGATGGCCTTAAATCAGATATTCAAAAGTTTGTGGCAGAATGTTTGGTTTGCCAGCAAAATAAAGTTGAAACAATTAAGACACCGGGTCTATTACAACCTTTACCCATTCCAAGCCAACGTTGGGAGGAGGTATCAATGGATTTTATCACAGGTTTACCCAAGTCTGATGGAAAGAGTGTCATCATGGTGGTAGTTGACAGACTTACCAAGTATGCACACTTTTGTGCATTATCACATCCATTTAAAGCCAGTACAGTTTCTACTGCATTTATGGAAACAATTCAAAAGCTACATGGAAACCCAAAGATTATTGTAAGTGACAGAGATCCCATTTTCACTGGAAATTTTTGGACAGAATTATTTTCTTGTCTTGGTACTCAGTTAGCTCATAGCTCATCTTATCATCCTCAATCTGATGGGCAAACTGAGATAGTAAACAAATGTTTGGAAGGATACCTTCGTTGCTTTGTATCTGATAAACAGACACAATGGGTCAAATGGTTGCCTCTGGCTGAATGGTGGTATAACACTTCCTTTCATACAGCAACAAAAATGACCCCATTTATGGCACTTTATGGGTATCAACCACCATCCATCACATCATATTTAAGAGAAAATTCTAAGGTTCAGGCAGTGGAACATCACATCGAACATCAACAACAAGTCCTCCAACTCTTAAAGGATAACCTTGTGTTGGCACAGAATAGAATGAAACAACAGGCAGATCAGCATCGCAGTGAAAGAAGTTTTGATGTAGGTGATTGGGTATTCCTACGGCTACAACCATATAAGCAAATGTCCCTCAAGCAAGCTAAGAAGGATAATAAATTATCACCAAAGTATTATGGTCCGTACAAGGTGTTGCAAAAGATTGGTACTATGGCATACAAATTGGAGCTTCCTGCAGCTTCTCGATTGCACCCAGTTTTCCATGTTTCATGCTTAAAGAAGGTTATAGGCGACAAGCTCCCAGTTCAAACAATATTGCCAGAACTTGACGAAGAAGGAAAAATTATATTGGAACCGGAAGCAGTTATAGAAACAAGAACTCGACAGCTACGAAATCGATCAATTTCAGAGTACCTTATCAAGTGGAAGAACTTATCCGCTGAAGATTCCACATGGGAGGACGAGAATTTTATGCAGAAGTATCTTGAACTACTCAAGCGTTGAGGACAACACTTTTTTGAAGGAGAGGGGCATGTTGGGTCCCTATAATACTAGTGATTACCCCATTACTATTGTAGTTATACCCCTTATTTATATTGATGTACCCATGTAGTGCCCATATTGTTACTATTGTGCCACATAGAAGCCCACTATTGTTATTGTTGTGCCCTACAATATTATTGTTATGTAGGCTTTGATTGTATTGGGACCACTTAGACTCCTATATATAGAAAGGAGGTATTTTCATTTGTATCATCCAAGAATTGTTCATTTATGTAATGTAAAGGAGGTTGCCCACTCGAAGAGGCTGAATTCTAAGGCGTGGATCTCTCTTTTCTATCTTTTTGTGAGCTGGTTTCATAACATTCAGATTATATTTACTGTGAGTTATCATTTCTTAAAAACTATATGAGAAGAAACATTACATCTCATTATCAAAATTTTAGTGGCTTTAAGTAGTTCCAAGGTGTATGCATCGTGGCTTATAGATTTTCTTAACTTAAAATTTTCTGTACACTCATCAATGGTAATCGTTCCGCACACAAGATTCTATCATTATATAGAATTGGAGCATCATCAACATTAGCTATCATGCTCTATCGATTTAATTCAGTTCAGGTCATTTGTGTATGTGGTTACTCCACTTATTTGTGTTATGGAAAAGTGATGTTCTAAAAACTGTTCAATGTTGGCATTAGAAGAAATTATTGATTTTTAAGGCAAAACTATTCATTATTGATTTTTTTTATTGTCTTTTATAATTTATATGATAATGATATTCATATCAATGATCATATTCATCTTCTATATGTTTAAAAGTTTGTTGATATTTTCTCTCGTGTTGCTAATATATTTCTTTCGAGAACCTTAGTGATATATTTTCCAACACAATGTTTGCAATATTGTTTACATATAACTGAATAAGACCACTAAAGTTGGTTACATTATATGCGTCTTTCATTTTTATTTTTTGGTCTCCAACCTTTTTCCTGAGCATCCATGTCCCTCCAATCTATCTTGATAGAAAATAACTAGTGGCCATACTCAAATATATTCATGCAAATAGACTCAAGCTCTTCCTGTCCCCATAACCATTTTAACTCAACCCTTGTATTATAACAATTTCCCACAACAACCATTCTAAGACCACTGAGAAGCAAAGAAAGTGATTGAAAGATATGATATCCAACAAATAGAAGGCAACTCTGGTCATGAAAGGAGTGGAGTTGAACAATAATATAGTGCAAATAAGTAGTGATTTTCTGAGTCCACTGTCAACTATCAACTACAGAACAAAAGCTCACCCTCTTATTGGAAACATTGTCTATTTGAGAAATGGTTTTTTCGTAAACAAAGGATTCATGACTCCACTTTTTTGTGTTATGGAAAAGTGATGTCCTGAAAAATGTTCAGTGTTGGCATTAGGAGAAATTATTGATTTTTAAGGAAAAACTGTTTATTATTGACTTTTATAATTTATATGATAACGTGATGCACCATTTAGGTGCAAGCTCTCACAGTCAATTTTGTCCTTATCTAAGTGGCACTTTATTCCATTAATACTTTGCTCACATCTTCTTTCTACAATCTTTAAATTATTTAATGTTGTCATCCCACACATAGATTATGTAGTGCCCATTCCAAACCTTCTTTTCCTATGATGCCAAAGGATTTTGCAGCAACTTTGTCAACACTTTGCTTTGTGCTCTTTTGATCATGAATCTGAAGTGTTCTCATAGGAACTCTTTGCTATTCCATTTCAATCGAACATATACTTCTATTTATGACAATGTCTCACAACTCAATGATCTTAATCTCAAGCTTATAGTCATAAATCCTTACCCTAGCAGTTATAGAAACAACTATCCACTAACTTTGATTCTCAAAGTCACTTTGCAACATCTCCACTTCCAAAAATTTGGAATGACTTGGCTCATTCAATGTATTTTGTCCTCACATAGAGATTTAAATCACCCTTCTTCGAATAATAATCAACCTCTGAAAACCAAAGATCGTTTCTCTCTGTTAACTAGTTGAGGTATCCTTCTCCAAGTAGAGATTTGCTACTAGATTGACCTTATGATCAATTAACTTCCTTTCAACGAAATCTGAAAATATTTCTTCACCACGTACTTCAGAAAATCGACCTTTAAGCCCTTGTGCTTGCTGCCCTACATGCCAACTCCACAAATCAATTTTCAAATAAGTTATTCCATTCCATACTCCCGATTCCACGATTGAACTGTATAACTGTGTTTTCTTCCTGTAGCGTTACTCCACCATGCATAGGTACAAACCAATTCAACAATCAAATTGATTTTTCACACATACAACCTCCATACACATGAGTCATCTCCACAATGATGCCATTATCTTGCAAAGATCAATTTCTACCATTCTAATTGCCCAATACAAACAACGATCACTCATACATTCAATCGAGTGATGATCACATTCTCCAACAAATAAATTTACTTCTCAATCTTTGTATATGAACAAAGGATTAAATGGTATCAACACACAGACAAATAATATTTATTTTTTCCAAATCGATTTCAAAATGGGATTGATTTCTTCCTCACCAAAACCTTAAATAAAAACCCTCACTAATCTTGCATTCATCTTTACTGAACCAATGTTCATTGACAGATATTAATCTTTAGGCAAATCGATGAATTTTTTCTATTTCTACCACAAACACCTTCTACTTATCCAAAGCATACTTCTTCCAGCATCCACACAAAACATTTTACCATATGATTACTCTCATACTCTATCTTGTGTACATAGTGTTGGATAGGTAAATCCCCTCTGCGAACAGAGGCGATCCCACTAGCCTAAAACAGAACTAGCCACAATCAATTCACGTTGCCACGCAAGTTCCTAGTTGTACATTAAAGGTGAATTAAGAAGACCAACCTGGAATCCAATGCTATAGTCGAGGCAGAGTTGGTATTCCCGCTCCCTCGCTCCGGCAGGTCACAATCCTTGCGATCCTTGCAAACGGACACCTGCACATGCAAAGGAAGAAACAAATACAAGCATAAAATCCACCAAGGCACAACTATATTTCAGTCAGAAAGGAAATAAATCAAACATCACTATAATAGACAATGAGATTGGAACTATAATAGCAGTCTCTCATTAATGAATAATAGACAGGAAAAGTTACAACCAAGGTTCTGACGTTGAACCTCTCCTCTGGCTGGGCGAGCAACTATATGTGTCTTGCAATGTACCTCCTCTCTGGCAGCATAACCTCTCTATGCTTCACTATTACTCACGACAAGCGTAATCACAACTAGCATTCCTCCAAAAACTTCAACTAGCTTGTCTAATGCATGAGGACAGATATTTATAGATGGAGAAGGGAGAAAGATTCGATGAACCAGGACACCCATTGTGGATTGGCATTATCTCTGAAAAGCCACTGTGGATAGATGTCAAGGATAGATGATGACTCTCGACCTCTATCAGATGGATTTTTCCCTCAAAAGACTTCATGATCTGAAGGGAAAAAATAGACGGGCGTGCGTTTATCAAAAATCATTACCAAACTGGGCTGGCGCGGGTGTTGTTCTGTGACAGAGCGCCAATGGTCGCGCCCTCTTTTGAGGATCTCAGTGATTGGCGCGGGTAAGATACTTGTGGACCTGCGCCAATGGAAAAAGAGTACTTTTCAGGGAGAATTTGCAGAAGGTGTCTTCAGGGAACATGAAGTACATACTCAGGGGAACATAATGCCAGTGTTTTTGGGTTATGTCACTGCTCACAGGTCCCGGAATGCGTCCTCCAATGTATGGAAACAGGGCGATAGGGACGGTGACCAATGGTGACAAATTACTGTGTAACAGATGCCCCCTAAAGCATGAAGTCCGAGAGGGAGAGAGAGGGGTGAAATGCTTTATAGGAACACACAAGAACACATATAGCTGCCGCCGAGGATCTGCATTGAGAGACTGAACTGATAGTTCAATTACATGATGTACGTGGTATGGTCGCAGCCATCCATAAGAGAGTACATAAATAATCTAGATCCATAGTATGGACGCAGCCATCTGGTTAGGATCAATGAATAGACTCAGGCATGGTCGCAGCCATCCAGTGAATGAGTCATGTATCAAGAATCACGCCTGGATTACAACAGACACAATCCAGGGTCTTGCGCTCCATCTCGACCCGAACAAGAGTACAAGTTCAAGCATGCGAATATATGAGCTGAAGTCGAACATGCATGAACATCGTCTGATTACCAGTCAATAGTGGAAACTGTTAACAGACGCGAGAGGTACCACCAATAATGACAATGGCCCTCAAGGTACTATAGGTACAATCTACGGCGTGCGAATTAATGAGCTGGCGTCGAACACCCGTAGAATCATTCGATCGGAGGCCAATGATGAAAACCTCACGTCGAACACGAAGAACCTGCCATTGAGGCATGCAGGCTCCAAGGCACCGGAAGGGAGTCCCTAGATCAGCTTCCTGGATAATGAGCTGGAGTCGACAGGAAGTGACCTTGATCGAAGGTGGGCCATAATGTTTCCCACATCATCGACACGAGAAAGAGAGATAATGTTGTGAATCAAGATCATGTGAACTATCAGATGGAGGTTGTTTCTTTTCAGAGGTCAACTTCTCTTGAACATATCGGTGGCACGATAGTGGAATTGGCAGTATTTGACATCGATGGATCAAAGGTCATGATGACGAGGCAATGAGTAGATGAGAGGTCAAATAGGGTACCCAAGTCCATGGAAGCAAGTGAAAAAATATGAGATGAGATATCCCCACCCTGGACACGAAAGCAGAGAAGTGCCATGTTCAAGAGCGACATACTGCCGACACGACGGTAATTATGGTTCCTTTTTTCCCCCACCATTTCTGGCGAGTACCCCAATTATTTTTAACAAGCTTGATGGGGATAGCATATGCTTGTGGTACGTCATTTCGACAAAATCTGATGTCATCAGGTTTTAACGAGTCTGACAAAGGAAGAACTCGGCGTCTTTTCATGTTTAGAGAGTTTGAAAAGACAGCAGAAAAGGAAACTCCAGGGGTGTCCTTTTTCGTAAAGTTGTGTCTCTCGGGCCCGAAAAAGTATAAAATAATGCCCGAAAGAACCGCCCGACCATTACGATCGAGGAGTACTTTTCATAAATAGTGATTTCGACCTGAAAAAGTAAAAAAAGTGATCAAAATCACGTCGTTTCATGACCATTAACGAGTTTGAAACGACAAAACCCGGTAATCTTTTTATGTTTTAACGGTCGATAAAAAGAACTTAAAACGACCGCCCCTTATTAACGTTTAACGAGTCAAGAGGAATAACTCGGCAATCTTTTCTCTTTAAATGGTCAGAAAAAGAGCTAAAAGCGGACCTCCATTTTTATTCTCTTTAACGAGTCAAAAAGGAAAAATACTCGGCAATCTTTTCATATTTTACGAGTCAGAAAAGAGCGTAAAGGCGACTCGTCCTGTAGGAACGAGTGGTATAAAAGGTAGCAACTGGTTCCGATAATGGTGGAACTACTCAAAACATGTAATGGTCAAGAGACTGGCTAATAAAACCACTCATCGCTGCAGTTCCTCAGGAAAGGAAAAACAACCAAGTGAAGGGGTATGATCGGCCAAAGAGATGGTGGCGATGGAATGAAAACAACCAAGGCTCATCTAATAAAATTTAGCGGATAGGCGGCAATCACAAGATGTAAATCAGGTATGGGTTCATTTTTACACAAGCTTGAACCATGGAGAACTTTGCTTGGATTCGGTTTCATGTTTACACCAGCTTGAAATGAAAAACTATGCTTGCTATAAATTTGCATGCCCCCAGCATGATAATGCAAATCGAGGTACATGCCCCCCAAGCTTCATGGCATTCACGGAGTGGATGGAATGAAGGTTCACTTGGAAAGACTCGATTTTAAAAAGGCGGATGCATGCCCCCCCGGGCTTCAGTCATGCGCCCGGGTCAGCTGCCGTCATCAGGATGACGGACTGGATGTTGAGGCATTTCCTGTGGAAATAAGACCATTTAGGAATGGTAGATGACTATATGTGAAGTGTGAACCGGGGAACGAAAGTTGGTCTACGATCTTGATCGTCCTTCCTTCGTGCGGAAAACACATAACTCTGAAGAGTGAGGACACAATTGCGCGTATGCGATAAATATAGTCTCGCCCAAGGAGTAAATTGTAATCTAACGGACCTTGGACTACTATGACGCCCATTTGAACGGTCTTCCCTTCTAATGTGATAGGTACATTGGGAAGAATTCCTAAAGGTCGAATGGTTTCTCGATGAAAACCTGTAAGGTTTCTCATCTCAGGCAGAAGCAGTGGCGAACCAAGTGCTTCCCAAGATGTTGAAGAAAGGATGCTCACAGGAGATCCCTCATCAATAATGGTACCGGCCATAACCATTCGGTAGACTTGAACTATAATTCGAAATGGTATGGAAGCTGGTAACTGGGGATTTCCTAGTTGATCCCAATTGAAGAAAACAACTAGGTTGCTTGGAGGTGGGAGCGGATAAACGGCCGGATATGACTCTGATGAACTTCCTTCCTGCTACGAAGGAATGAGAGGGATGCTCACTTGATCATAAGAGTCTGTGTTTATGAATAGAATTTGGACGGTGTGGTCTTCATTCTTTACAGTGATAATATCATCTGAGGATGGAACTTCTGAAGGCAAAACCGGGTCACTTGTCATCTGGACCTCTTGAAAGACCGGGTCAACTGTCATCTGGACCTTTGGACTTTCGTCTGGTTTGGATTCAGATGGTTCATCCTTGATGATAAACACTCCCGGAACAAAGTGGTGCATAGATGATGAACGTAAATCAACACTCTTTCCGACCAGGGACTGGTCTGGAACAGGCTGAGCACAGCCAGGTTCGGGAAGAGAAGGCTGGACAAGAGAGGAATCTTGGTTGATTTCTTTGTCAGCAGGGGAACGTTCTGCAATTGCAGAAAGACGTTGATAACCAGTAGGAAGTTGAGTTGAGGGAGCTGTAAGACTTTTCAAAAGACGGGAGGCTTCATCCATAAGTGGACAAAGGCGAAGGAGATGATTACCTTCACAAAGTCGACAAGGGAAACGAACCTTCCCTTTTCCCTTACCAGCTGATAAGGTATCGTCAATCTGTGACGACGAGGGGCGAGTCGGGTCACAGGACCATATATCTAGGACCCTGGGAATACCAGGAAAATCAGTAAGAAAATGGTCCTCCTTGCATAATTGACAAGGAAACTTAGCCTTCTGCGGAGGAGCAGAAGGTGGCTTTACTTGAGGTGTACTCGAGGTAGATGCGACCTTTCCCTTGGGAGACTTCTTCTTTTTGGTCTTCTTCTTCTTCTTCTTAGCCACCTGGTTACTTAAATCCAGAGTTTCACCAGGCGAAGTAGAAGATGAGGACGCAACAGTAGGCGAAGAAGGGGAGGGGTCCACCTTGGAATCAACATGATGTTGTTCAGGTGGAGGAGGTGGTGGTGGAATAGGAGTTATCACACTCGAGACCACCGAGTTTGAAAACAACCATACGGGCAAACCGATGGTTAACCTAGGCAAAGACAAAGTTGCGATATACTGAACACCGACATTTCCAACAGAAGGAAATGGACTAGGGCTTCCATCAGGGGGAACACCTTGGCCGGTGGACACAGGGATGGATGCCATTGAGCGAGAAAGAATCCTACTCAAGCTAACGCAAACAAAATCTAATTGGGTAAATGTTATTGTGGCCAATAAATTTTAAGACGCAAAGACTCGACTTGACCTTTTCATGTTTTAAGAGTCGAGAAAAGGACAAAAGATGACTCTAGTCTCCTTCGAATATTTAATGAGCACGAAGTGACAAGACGCTCACAGGCACCTTTTCTTTTAGGGAGTCCGAAAAGGATCAAAAGTGACTGCTCTGGAAAACTAGGCAAGAGGTTTACCAAACAATCCGTAAAACTGCTTATACACCTCGGCAATCAGATGAAAACCAAGGACTTCCTGTACTGCAGTCAATCTTCTCGAATGCTGTGTTCAGTGCATTACGGCTTGTAAGGCGGCAAACTCGGCTTCCTATGGATAAAGGATGATAGCCTAGTGGGGTCTCCCGTATATACGCGACGGTATGTGGGAGCTCAGTCCGTATTGGCACCTATCGTTTCACCGTGGAGGAATCACCCAACCACTCAACGGTAAGCTACCAGGTTTAAAGACGCCGGAACACGTCTCTAACCTAGACCTCTAGAATGTTTGCGTTAGGTTCCAATGCGTTGTTATGTTCATTGAGTTTATTTTAAAGTTTATCTTCAATTATGTTTCAGTTTTTTGGTCCTACCGTATGTGATATCTCAAAAGCTTCTTAGATGCAAACTACATGCCAAAACTATACCATTTCATTCGATGAATTCTATCTACAGGAGGGTTGAGATCTTTACACAAACAAAATGATCACTCAGCAAACAACAAAGATCCTGATGCAGCTAATAACAAGAAATGAAATTTTTTCTTTTTCTTTTTAATAGCAACAAATAACAATAAACGCTAACTAATATGATGCAAAAGATCTTTTGTTTTTCTTTCCTTTAAGATGGCATGATGCATTTAAACAAATCTTAAGAGATATTCACAAGTATACACAATCCAAGTTCACTCAATGAAATAGAACCAATCCTGAAACACCAAAATGAACTATGCAAACAAGGAAAAACACAAAGACTTTCAATGAACCATGTAATCCAAAAGAAGCTAGAAGTGAATCACCCAAAGCATAGAAGACCAAGCTTTAACAAACCACTAGATAGGTGTGGAACACAACCAACAAGTTGACTGGAAAATCAAAAGACCGAAACTTCCCACAGAAGGCTAGACGCACGAAGCCACTAGATGTTCTAGGGCTAGGACGAAAATCAATAGAAATAAGCAAACAACTGAAGGATAAAGGCCAAAACCAGTCAAACAGAGGTTCAACACACTTCCAGAGGCTGTAAAAGATATAAAAAGATGAAAATCTGAGTTGAAAGAGCTTCCAACCAACACACAGGCAAAATTCACAGGGCTGGCGCGACTGTCAGCCTGCAACTTGCGCTACCAAAAAATTGGCGCGGGTTGGTGTTGGGCAACATGCGGCAACTGGCGCGACTGTCAGAATAAAAACCGCGCCAAAAAAGCTTGCCCGCTTAAAAAATAAATAACACGACCCCAGGTCGGGCCGACAGTGTTCAGATGGATCAAACAGTAAAGAACAATCTCAAAACTGACCCAGAAAGCTCATTGACTCAAGCAAGCAAGAAAAAATGAACATGCAAGACAAGTTCCAAATAGCTTCTCCCCAGTGGAGTCGCCAAATTGTTGGATAGGTAAATCCCCTCTGCGGACAGAGGCGATCCCACTAGCCTAAAACAGAACTAGCCACAATCAATTCACGATGCCACACAAGTTCCTAGTTGTACATTAAAGGTGAATTAAGAAGACCAACCTGGAATCCAACGCTATAGTCGAGGCAGAGTTGGTATTCCCGCTCCCTCGCTCTGGCAGGTCACAATCCTTGCGATCCTTGCAAACGAACACCTGCACATGCAAAGGAAGAAACAAATACAAGCATAAAATCCACCAAGGCACAACTATATTTCAGTCAGAAAGGAAATAAATCAAACATCACTATAATAGACAATGAGATTGGAACTATAATAGCAGTCGCTCATTAATGAATAATAGACAGGAAAAGTTACAACCAAGGTTCTGACGTTGAACCTCTCCTCTGGCTGGGCGAGCAACTATATGTGTCTTGCAATGTACCTCCTCTCCGGCAGCATAACCTCTCTATGCTTCACTATTACTCACGACAAGCGTAATCACAACTAGCATTCCTCCAAAAACTTCAACTAGCTTGTCTAATGCATGAGGACAGATATTTATAGATGGAGAAGATAGAAAGATTCAATGAACCAGGACACCCATTGTGGATTGGCATTATCTCTGAAAAGCCACTGTGGATAGATGTCAAGGATAGATGATGACTCTCGACCTCTATCAGATGGATTTTTCCCTCAAAAGACTTCGTGATCTGAAGGGAAAAAACAGACGGGCGTGCGTTTAGCAAAAATCATTACCAAACTGGGCTGGCGCGGGTGTTGTTCTGTGACAGAGCGCCAATGGTCGCGCCCTCTTTTGAGGATCTCAGTGATTGGCGCGGGTAAGATACTTGTGGACCTGCGCCAATGGAAAAAGAGTACTTTTCAGGGAGAATTTGCAGAAGGTGTCTTCAGGGAACATGAAGTACATACTCAGGGGAACATAATGCAAGTGTTTTTGGGTTATGTCACTGCTCACAGGTCCCGGAATGCGTCCTCCAATGTATGGAAACAGGGCGATAGGGACGGTGACCAATGGTGACAAATTACTGTGTAACACATAGTTCAAACACATACACACAGAATCACCCTTATTTATATCGATTGGGATTCATTTTCAAGCATGAACCAAAACCAATTACAGTTCATAATCAATACAGTAAATTGCCTCAAAGTACCCACAATTTCATTATCAAATCATGTACAAACTAAGCAACCGAAATATTGCAACATCGTGTTACATAAACTCATTCAACACAAATCACTTACACAATTTGTAGAATAAACTAACTGCCTTTGCTTCCATTAATAAGCTTCTATACAAACAAGAATAAACTACCTATCTCTGCGATTTTCAGGCCTGACTCAGAGCTTAGCCAGCCTCCTATTGAACCCCTCCCCCTTTATCCTGATTTTCTTTGCTACTTATACACAAAACCAATTTGTGGTCACTTCAACTAATTCCCTAACTTCTAGTAATTAACTTTCTAAATATAGAAACCCTAACTCTATCTTGAATGACTCACAATTTAATTCTTTTTCATCTCAATTGAATGCTAACACCTAAATATCTGTAACTATTTCTCAAAATAGAATTTATCCTCATCTTGTCTAATGACTCAACAAACAACCTCCTACATTCTTGTAACCAATTCCTAAATGTCCTCAACCTACTCTGAGTCATTCCATCAATCTAGGTTTTTCTTTATGACGCATTGATTACATTGACACTTCATCATTAGACTAAATAACTTATGCTAGACTAACACCTATCACATTTAGAATCTTTTAAATCAACTATGATAATTACAATATTTTCATGATTAAAACTCCCACTTGGAATAATTGTCAAGACCTTAGGTATGACCATCCTTTGAATTCCTTTGAATTCCTTAGAATTCTAGGATGCCCCTACATCAGACTCCCCAGGAAAATAAATTATGACCTCCTGGTCATATGCTTTGACACTTGAACCCTCCAGGATCCCATACTCTAGTTTGTTGTTGTCCATAACCTGCATTGTCTTCATCATTCTTCTTCTGCAACCTTTCAGGCTTCCACACTTCATGTTGTAATGCTCTGCTGTCTCTACCTTCTCTATTCTTCACTTTCTAATCATCTTCACAGTCGATTACCTTCTTCATTCTGTTTTAGATCTCCTTAGGTATCTACATTAGGTTCCATATTTCATCTATGGTTTCTTGTAATTCAGTTTGTTACTGCAAACGACTTTTATTTTCTTCACTATGCCATTGTACTTTGCTACACTTTATCCATTCATCTCTAAACTGCTGATTGTTTTCTTCAGCTTTCTTTGCTTCAATTTTTGCTATCGCTCTTAAAATTTCTCCAAATGTTGCTCCAGATATTGCTGCCACCCATACTTCTTGAATATCCTTGAAGATATCTCCCTTTTCAATATCTAATTGTTGTTTCTTACCTTCAAATTTACTTTCAAAAAGTAAATTGTCTTCCAATTCCTTGACTGCAGTAACATATTTTCTCACACTTCTCTGCATACTAGTAAACATAACATAAGTTGGTAAGTTAGTATCTGCTTTTGTCTTAGCCAAAACTTGAGACACTTCCTATCAATGATTGCAATCCCTTTCTCATACTCAGATTCTTCCAGTAACTCACTTTCTACTTGATTTCTCTCACATACATCACTATGATGTTCATTAATTCCAGCATATCTTTCTTCCTCTTCTTGACAACATTCAATAATCATCCTTCAACTCTTTGACTGATCCTAGTAATCAGTTCATATTCCTTCATTTCTAAGATTGATTCCTCTTTAGCATGAGACATGTTTGCATCACCTTTGTCCAATTTCAATTGTACAATTAGAATATTCATTCTCTAGTTTTCTAGTCTATTCTCCAAAAGACTTAGCTCATGCCACAAATTTTCCATATCACTTAGAATTTCTTCTAAAAAATCTATACAATCCTCACTATCTTCTTCTTTGTCACAAGTCCAATTTCTTGTTGACACTACTTCTTCATTCTTTATCAGAATAAAATTCTGATCCTCCATCTCTGTGACAACTTTAGATGTCTGTCCAACAATCTTCCTTTGGCCACTTAAGAAAGCCAATTTCTCTTTGTCCTTAGCAATAACAGGTTCCTCATCATAATACATAATTGTATCATCTCCATTGAAGATAATTCCTTCACTAAGCAAGGAATTTATGAACTCCTTCTGCTGTAATAACTCAACTTGATCTTCATCTGAAAGACAAGCATCATCATACTTTGCTTGGCAACTTTCAGCCTCACTCAAGATAGTTCCATAAGATGGGTTGTCTTCTGCAATACCTGCAATCACACATAACTTGTCATTTTTAAAACCACAAGACTTGATGGTCTCATTTGATGATTTAATCATCAAATCCTCCCACTGTTCCAAGTCCTCTCCATGACTCAAAATGTCTTCAATGCTCTTCTTCTCAGCCTCCTCAAGCACTTCACTTGGTTTCTTGATATCCTTCTCCACTTCTTCTTACTGCTCTGAATCCTTCATATGGTTCAGATCCTTTGTATGATTTTCCTCTATCTCTTCAGTACTTTCAGAAATCAATGGGCCATGTTATAGTTTACATACCAAAACTTTCTCCACATACTCACTTATTCTGAGTAGCTCTTCCTTCAATTGAGCATTCAATCTATGCTCCCACTTGACTTCAAATCTATGCCATTTGACTTTCCTTTTCAAACTCTTCTTGACTTATCATCTCTGTTTCCTTTTCCTTAGCATATTTCCTCTTGCTATGGCTTTCCTATGAACCTTTGTAATGACCTTCAATGATCATTGGCTTCCCCTCCTTTGTGAACTTCATTTGTTCACTTGTGAACTGCACTAAGCCTCTCTTTCTCAGCAAGTCTCCATACCCACTTCAAGTACCTCACCAAGCCTTCTCTCCTTTGAGCTTGGTATTTTGGTAACACCGGTTCTCTATCTGTATAACATATATTGAGAAGCTCCTTTACTCCTTGGCTTCTGAAATTTCACTTCCTTCTGAGAACACTCTTTTCCTCTCTGTCCAACCTTTAGCGAAATTCTTCAGGTTCACTGCCACGTTCCTTTAGAGTCTTCATTCACTCTGTCTTCAGAACACAACTGGTTCTCTCTTATAACTCTTATTGTTATTCTTTTGCTGAGATATTCCTCCTTCAGTTTGCAATATGAAATCTTCAAACACAATCCTCAACCCACAATTAAAATAAATAAAATTTACCATATTACCTTCAGATCTTCTGTCACACTTTATCTCTGTGCACTGCTACATATCAGATTTAAAATCTGATCCTTTCTTCCTTTACACACATAATCTCCTTCAATTCTGATACCAAATGATGAAACCTTTAGGTGCTTGCTCTCACAATCAGTTTTGTCCTGATCTAAGTGGCACTTTATGCCATCAATACTGTTCTCACATCTTCTTCCTACAATCTTTAAATTATTTAATGTTGTCATGCCACAAATAAATTACTTAGTGCCCATTCCAAACCTTCTTTTCCTGTGCTACCAAAAGATTTTGCAGTGACTTTGTCAACACTTTGCTTTGTGCTCTTTTGATCATTAATTTGAACTGTTCTCATATGAACTCTTTGTTATTCCATTTCAATCAAACATATACTTCTGTTTATGACAATGTCTCACAACTCCATTATCTTAATCTCAAGCTTATAGTCATAAACACTTACCCTATAGTTATATAAACAACTATCCACTAACTTTCATTGTCAAAGTCACTTTGCAACATCTCCACTTCCAGAAATTTGGAATGACATGGCTCATTCAATGTATTTTGTCTTCACACAGAGATTTAAATCTCCCTTCTTCAAATAATAATCAACCTCTGAAAACCATAGATCGCTGCTCTTTGTTAACAAGTTGAGGTCTTCTTCTCCAAGTAACGGTTTGCTACTAGATTGACCCTACAGTCAATTAACATCCTTTCATCGAAATCTGAAAATATTTCTTCACCACGTACTTTAGAAAATAAACCTTTAAGCCCTTGTTCTTATTTCCCTATGTGCCAACTCCACAAATCGATTATTCCAATCCATACTCCCCATTCCACGATTGAACTGTATAAATGTGCTTTCTTCCTGTATTGTTACTCGACCATGCATAGGTACAAACCAATTCAACAATCAAATTGATTTTTCACACATACAACCTCAAGACACATGAGTTACCTCCACAACGAAGCCATTATCTTGCAGAGATCAATTTCTACCATTCTAATCACCCAACACAAACAAGGATCACTCATACATTCAATCGATTGATGATCACATTCTCTAGAAAATTAATTTACTTCTCAAGTTCTGTTTATGAACAGAGGATTAAATGGTATCAACACACAGACATGGAATATTCATTTTTTCCAAATCGATTTCAAAATGGGATCAATTTCTTCCTCACCAAAACCTTACACAAAAACCCTCACTAATCTTGCGTTCATCTTTACTGAACCATTGTTCGTTGATGGATATTAATATTTAGGCAAATTGATGGTGTTTTTCTATTTCTCCCACAAACAATACACACCCTCTACTTACCCAAAGCAAACTTCTTCCAGCATTCGCACAAAACATTTTACCACATGATTACTCTCATACTCTGTCTTGTGTACAGGGTCCAAACACATACACACAAAATTACCCTTATTTATATCGATTTAGATTCATTTTCAAGCATGAACCAAAACCAATTACAATGCACAATCAATACATTTAATTGCCTCAAGTACCCACAATTTTGTTATCAAATCATGTACAAACTAAGCAATCAAAACACTGTAACAACATGTTACATAAACTCATTCAACACAAATCACATTGACAAGGTCCTGTTCTTCATTTTGTCTTGAAAATAAACCACACTGAATTATTAGAAACATACTAAATTCTGATGATGTGATTTACCCAAAATGCTTTACCTTTTCAATTAATTGCTATTTAATGGTCAATTGAAAAAGAGCTCATTTTCACATCGATTCTTATAAGATTTATCCATTTATGAATGCATTCCTCCGCACTTCTTCCATATCCGCGTTCGTTCATCTTTTCTGATATCTCTTTCCATAGAATTCCATGCTTGCCTTATTGAATCTGGATTAAATTTCATCATTTAATTTTACCAAATATTTTGTTTTTGGCTTTTCCCAGTTTTTAGATCGCCCCTTCATTTGAACAAGATTTTCTTTATTTCGGTCGCCCTTCTAATCAATTTTTCTTTCTTCTACGTACCTCTGAGTGCCAGGATTTTTGGCCTCCCTAGAGAGGAAATATCATGAAATAGATTCTTCTACAAGATATATCAGAAAAGATGAACGAATGCTGATATGGAAGAAGTGCGGAGGGATGCATTCATAAATGGAGAAATCTAGTAAGAGGTTGCAATAATCGATGTGTATTGCAATATTTTAATAATAAATATAGTTGATGAATATGTGGTTTCAATCTTTCTCTCAATTCTACTTTACTTGGTACTGCTCTGTGTTGTGTATGGAGTTCAAGCTTGTTTTGTTTTTTGTATTGAGTTCAAGCTTTCGTATGGTCTTGGTGAGCACTCCATGTTTTTTAAATGTGCTATTAGGGCATGGGATGTAGAGCTTTCTTCATTGCTTCAGTTTTTACGTTGTACGTTCGTGGTGGCCTTGACATAGTATCCATGGATGCCTTCTTTTCATGTTGCTCATTGTTCATTCATGACCTTGGATCACTGCTCTCTCTTAGCAGACCCCTTCTCGGCGTCCATAACTGACCCCTTCTCGTTCGCTTCCTATTTTGGGTTATTATTGTATTTTGGGTTATTCCAGCTATGACTAATAGAAATTAATAACAGATGCGTATGTTTCACAAGCTCACATGAGATACCACGCTGGCTAAGAAACTGTTACTACAAATATCTATTTTCACAGGATTTGTATTTGGCTCTAACTATAACATATAGCCTAGCCCATATGCATAGGTATGTTGAACATGTCTTCTGGAATTTAAATATTGGTGAGGGATAGCAACAACCCGAGTATAAATTATTTTTCACCCTACTCAAATAGCCAACAATTGAAGTTGTTCAAAACTTTCTCCCGTTCTTTTGGCAAGCTTCCAAATCATTGTGCGATTGATTTTTCTCTCTGTTGTCTCTATAATTGCTCTTTATTTATCTCTTTTCTCTTTTCCCAGAAGAAAACCATGAAATTTCTGAGTATCCACAAGTTGTTCCCGAGGGTATGAATTTTTTTATCAAAAGATAGATATTTTGATCCCCATAAGGGCCATTTTAATTTTTCTCTCATAGTAAGGTAATGTGTAAGTCGCTATAAGAAATATATGGGTATTGAGCGCTCTTTTTTTATTTAGCTTTGATTGGGTTTGAATATTATGATTGTGTACTTCGTTGCTTAATGTTCATTTGTTTATGGGACAAGAGATCCACTTTGATACAGTGATTTCACTGCCAAAATGTTAAAGTATTATATATATATATATATATATATATATATATATATATATATATATATATATATATATATATATATATATATATATATATATATATATAGATTAACGTTTTATCTTATTCTATTTTTTTAATTTCCTTTTCTTGATAAGAGAAAAAAAATGTTCTTAACAATTAAACCCAATCAATAAGCTAATACCATACATATTTATAACATTTATAGTGAGTAAATGACCATTACTAATAGTATAAAGAAACATTTCAAGTACCACAAAAAAAGCATTATCAAATGGAGATAATATTCTGAGGTTGTGCAATGTTATCCCAATGACAACGAGTCTACTCCCCATGGCTGTGTGAATGACAATAACCTATGAGAACTTCATTCATGGTTTGAAACTTACCTTGAATTTTCACAAGTATTCATGACATTTTTGGGCTTTGAATGGGAAAAAATAATGCCACCAACCAAAAATAGAGATGGTATCATCATTAAAAATTATGTTTATATTAAAGAGTAGATTGATTTTGTTTTTGAGCCATTTTTATATTGAGAGTTTAATAAGTTTGCAGAATTTTAATTTTATTTCAATTATTAATTATTATAAAGATGATAGGGGTTTTTATTATAAAGAAATTAAAATGACTCTACTGTTGTAGGTGCTCCGGGGAATCAGGCAAGGCAGGCAAGTGATAATGAATAAATACTAAGAGTGCACACATTTCTATTTCAGGTATGCACTACATTTATTTTATATTATTTCAGTAAGTAGCTCTCTTGAAAATGGTTGAGAAATGGTATAAAACTTTCCTTACAAGAATTTATTATTTTATTCTTAACAGGAAGAAGGATGGGTGGTTTGGTGTGCCTTCAAGAAATGATTAACTACCCAGAAAAAGCTAGTGATAGAGACTTCTCTGTAACTTCAACTTGCTATGAAGTCAATCATAATAGTTCATTACCTGAATTAGATTCATTGGATATGCAGCTTCCTTAGGAACTAGATCACCACCAATTTGGATACCAATTGCAACAATTCTTGGGCTGCAAACAAGAGATGGAGCCAACTCAAATTGTGAAAGCTAGTAATGGAGAAGATAACTTTTTAGCTCACCAATAGATTGAGAATTGACATATATCATGTTGCTATGACATGTGTCAATTTTCCATCTTTTGTAAAACCTTCATGAAGACAAAATTTCCAATCAATTGTAGATTCAAATGCATATACATTATTACAATTCTTTGTTATCAAGGAAGCTAATTCCAATTATACAAGGGTATTGAAATTGTGGTTTAACAACTGGATATGAATTTAATTTCCACCACTTAATGTGATTGAAGCTTTGAATTTATATGTTAGAGATTAAACCCTCTTGTAGGATGGAAAAATCTACCACATTTTTCTTTTGCCTCATAATATGTCTTAAACTGAAGTTCCAACTGAGGATCCTGCATGTTCAAATGACATGAATGTATTTTCAGCAAAATATAAGCGTGTTGCCTGATTATTTTCAATGTTGCTTTCTAGAATTGTTTTTTCATTTAGATTTTAAATGACTTTGCTATTAGCTTTAAAAATAAGGGATTTATTTATTTTTTATTTTCTTGGTATACATAAACAACAGAGATTTAAGGTAATTAAAATCACTGTTTGGGAACTTTGAATTTTAAACCACTTTAAAAGAACATTTAAAATGTTTTTTTTTTTTACTTTTATTTTTAAATATTTTTTTATGTTGCCTCTAGAGAGACAATATTTTGAATTATGGTCATATAGTCTCTATAGAGACAATATGTTTTTAATCTAATGACAAAAATGTAATTGTCTCTAAAGAGACAAAAATGAAAGTGTCTCTACAAAGACAAATGAAATTGTCTCTAGAGAGACAAATGAAATTGTCTCTTAATAGACAATAATTCCTTGCTTTATAGAGACAATAATAATATGTGTTCTATATTATCTTTATAGAGACAATTTTTTTAAGACAATAATTTTGAGACATTAAATTTTGAGACACCCACTTAAAGACAATACAAAAGTTTCTTTTTGTCTTAAGTTAAGACAATTGACTCAAACATTGTCTTAAATACTGTCTTAAAACCCCCTACATGTAGTAGTGTGTTGACACTGAAAATTTGGTTGAAAGAGTTCTCTTTCTTAGATGGTAGTTGTAACACTTTTCTTACTTTGGGGCCAAGATATTATGCAAACAATAATAACAAATTATTAGCATAAATCAAAATGAAATTCTAATTTCAAACATTGTCATATAGTATTCTATTAAAATTTGACAGGACCAACTAATCTAACCATTTTCATGGGAGTATAAATAATATATAAAAGCACTATGTCGATATTTTCTTTTTTGTCACTTGTTTTTTATTTTCTCTTCATGACTTTACTTGCAATTTTAGATACACTCAATTCCATAGTTACTGAAAACAATTATAGAAAACTTGAATTACAAAATATTAGTAAACAACCTTATAATACATTATTTTCATTTACATGCACAAGAATAAAGAAACACATGTTATGCAAGCTTACTACCCACATAATGATATATTGAAATTCATTAGTTTGAAAATGCATAATAAGATATTGTATGACTATTCGTAAATGAGTATAAATTAGATTTGAAAATGCCATACAACCTACAGGAGAATTGTGTTGTGTCATATTTTAATTCATTTTTTTCCTTGATCCTTTCTTTGAAATCTCACTTGCACCATAGTTCTTAGAATCTAAAAGCATTTGTAGAGATATATATGATAATTTTAAATGAATAAAAAAAGAATCGTTAGTTAAAAAATATTATTAATCCTCAACAAGAAAGTATTTGTCCCTTTCTCAGGAAGCATGTGGAATCTTCAAAAAAATAATACATGGATAATAAACATCCAATAACTTGATAATGATTTTCAATTTGGTTGTCATTTTGGAGGACCCGACCTTTTTTTAACACTTTTTCATTCTTTTTCTTATCAGTTGGAACCAATGTTATTCATTGATCTTGTTGTCTTAGACACATTGGCTTTAAAAGAATATGTAATAACCCAACCAAATATTAGCTTGATTGTGGCCATGTAATCATTTCATATAATTGAATTTCAAAAATTAAATGGGTTGAATCATGGGACACAAATTCCAAAGCTTAGGGGATTACTTGCTTGGGATGTTCAAGGTCTACTTGTTGCAAGAAATCTGAACTATTTTTCATAGTTATTAAAGGTTGGTTGATGTGCCTTAAATGACTTGGTCATGAATTAAATTGGGTTGCAAGAGAAGTACATAGGATCATGTTTCCTTGGAAAACATTACAAGGTAAGAATGACAAAGAAATCTTTGAAGCTTGGAGGATGTGTAGACAACTAACGAGAAAAGAAAGAAAAAGTCTACTTCTAGGGAATTTTCTCATTCAAGGATAGAGTATATTTTCTAGCTGGCAAGAGTTTGGAAGAGAAAAAACTTTAAGTGAGGAAGATTTTCCTCTTGAGTTCCCATGATCCAAAGCATGGAGATGGTTTTCTCTAGAAAATTCTTGAGGACTAGGGTGGAGGAAATACTCCTAGAAAATTTGTTAAAGTTTTTTGAAGGACCGTTGTTGTCTATTTGATTGGTTTTGGATTCCAGAGTCTCTGTAATTTGGTGGAACCTCAAGCCCTATGTGTAATGGTTATGCTATACCTCATTTGTCATGAGAGATGGTAAAATCTTTGGTTCCTCGTTCATCTGTTGACTCTATTTAATCCCAAGCAGAACCCCTTGTTATAAAATTAGAAAGGCAAAAAGATTTTCTTGTGTTGATAATTACTTGTGATATTATTGTAGTCTTATTAACTTTATTTATGTTCTTTTATCTTATTTTAATCAAGGAATAATATAATAAAAACATGAAGATCAATGACACTAGATATAGACACTTAATGAGGGATAAAACCCCTATATAAAGGAAAACCCAGTCAAACTCTTCCACTAGTAGATTCAAATCAAAATGAGACAATTCAAGACCCTTGAGACCCAGACAAAGAGATCCTCCAATCACCAAATCAATACTTCAACAAATATTTCCCTGATTTTGCATCAACCAGCTTCAACCCACAACATTAATCTCCTGTAATTATACACAAATTCGTGTAATCACGAGTTACTGTAATCACACTTGAATTCCTATAATCATGAATTCATGCAATCGTACTATTCCTATAATCATGAATTCCTGTAGTCACACCTGAATTCCTGTAATCCAAAATTCTTGTAATGATATCTGAATTCATGTAATCATGAATTCCTGCAATTTTACCCAAATTCCTGTAATAAAAAATTCTTGCAATTGTAACTGAATTATTGTAATCATGAATTCATGCAATTGTACACAAATTCTTACAATTGTACTAAATACTATTTTTTCTTTGGGCTATATTATTCTTTTCTTTGATAATTGCATTTCATTATTTCCATATTAAATTCACCCCACATCATCATAACATTATTCCTGTTTATATCGGAGGGGATCCTAAGATACCACCCTCTATCACATTGGAGAGCACGTCTCAATCCAAAATAGTATCAAGGAGAACATCTCAACCTGAATCTACATCAGGAAGCTTAGTCTCAACCTAAAATGGCTACTAGCGGGGAGCCCAATTCTACTGCCTGAGAAACATCAAAGATTTTTATCATCAGGGAGCACATCTCAACTTGGAACCACATCGAGGAGCACATCTCAACCTAGAACCAGATTGAGGAGCACATCTCAAACCAGAATCCCATTGGGGAGCACAACATCTTAAACACCATATCGAGCAATATGTGAAGAGGGTGAGTACCTAGAGAGTAACTAAAACAAATGGTACTAACAGAACTATAGAAGATCAAGAAAAGTGTGAGACAAATTAAAAAAAAGTGTTGAATGATTTAGAGGAGAAATGATTACTTTTATTAGTAGATTAGTCTCATAGTGGATAAAATAGTTAGCTGAATTATAAAGTACAAGTGCAGAGAGAAGTGTGGAGTGTTGGGATAACCAACGCTAGAGCTATGTGAAAAACTAGATTATATAGAGTAGAGTGCAAATTTTAGAGGAATATGATAGAACAAAACTCAAAATCATTTTGAATCAAGGGATATGTGTCCCCTTTAGGTTAGTGCTTGTAGAATTAAGAGGTAAGTGTCTCCTTAAGGTTAGAGTCGATAGAATCAAGGGCTTGGTGTTTCCTTCTAGTTGGTGCCAGTAAATTGATGTAATAGTAGATTGGTGCCTACAAAAATATTATTACACATTAGATTTGTGTTTTTCTCCATTCAAGGGTTTCTACATGCATATGGGATTTTCATGCACTGCTTGTATAAATAAATTTTGAAAGGTATGAATTATTTTATTTATTAAAATTGGACATTATATTGATTCACCCCCCTCTTAGTATAATCAAAATCCAACACATAAGAAAGTGTTGTCTTAATTAATGGGATGCGTGGAAAGTCAGTTGTGTCAAGAATTGGATGGGTAGAGTGTTCAACACACTTGTGAAATGGCTAAGTATATGTGTAGTGCAAGATGGGATACGTGCAGAGAAAAAAAATGTGCAGATTGTAGGACTATTACTTGAGGTAAAACGTTCCATATGAAACTTTTGGAAATATTAATAAGTATGGAATATAACAAGAGAAAAGGAAAGTGTAAGGGATAAAGTATGATGATAATGATATGAAAAAATGGGTCAATAAAAGACTATATTAATTATAAAGGTACTATATTATATTGTAGTAATAAAGGTTAAAAATTGACAAGACATGTTTCAAAATGTAATCTTAGGTAAATCCTAAAAGACAACTTTCTTCAAAAATTAAACCTTTAATGTATTTTTTCAACAAAATTTAAACCAAAAGCATTAAACACCATCTCCAAAACAAATACCTGAAACAAGTTGAACCACCAATTTTTTTTTTATGAATAACATAAAATAATATCATTGAAATTTGAGAGTGTTGAATTTGAAAGCAAATTATTATTCGAGACGCCATTGACTAATCGAATAAAATGACCAATGAAGCCTACTCATCATAAAATTAAAGAAATTGTTTAATTAAATTTCATATGACCTTCAAATTTGACGGAGGAGTTTAGATTTCAAATTCCAACTCTCATAGCTTTCTACTTTGTTTAGTTACAACAAGTGGATAGAGAAGAGCTTTGTTTTATAACAACATGCAATTAGGTTATGACCTCGGCATACTATGAAATTTAATCGAGATTTTAGTTGTTTTAAATATTTAATTAGGATTTAAGTATTTAAATAAAAAACTCTAGTTTTTAAATTGATTATATTAGAGAATAATATTATGAGAAAAATCACGGGTTAAGAAAATAATGGGAAAAACTAGGGGTTTTCAAAACCTTGAGTCAGAAAACCACTAATATATACATAACATGAGAGGAAAAGACATGAAATGACAAGACGTTACAACATCTCTTCCATACTCAATTGGGAAGTAATAAGACTAATTTAAATCTTGTGGATGATTAAAAAAATCAAAATAATTATGAACAATCAAGTCTTTATGAATTAATATTGATACAATAAATGAATGTTTGAGCACTTAGATCCTTGCATTGCAAAGGTAAGTTCATGCAATATTATTCTTTGCCAAAATTGTTCAAAGTAATTCTAAATGATTAAGTGGCCATAAATGTAAGGTTGATTCAATAAATATAATGCTTGTGCATTGCAATCCTTTCGATACAAAGACACATGTGTTGATTAAGGTGTTGCTAATAGTAGTTTATGCACTAGTCACACCTTGAAATCTATGATTTCCATCTTATGTTAGGCCTTACATCTTATCGAGCAAGGTGGGAAGAATTGTAACTGTTTTGAAAATTTTCATCCATATTCCAAAAAACAAACATTAGGGTCGCTCGTTTGAACTTCTTTCTTTCCCTGGATTTTCATATCAAACCCTTGCATTTTTCCCTTATATAAAACATCCTAAGTCACAAGGTTAAGTGAACTTGAACCTATAGGTTAAAAATTCGGCGAACGTAAAAAAAATAAGGTTTGTCTAGAGTCGTTGAAACTCAAAGATTAACTTAAAAAACAATCTTGAATGAACTCGAACATGAATACATATAAGGCAAATCTAATCAATTTTAAAAGGTTTGAACACAATTTTGATTTAGGTTTTGTTCAATTTGATTAAAAAAAAAAAAATTGAAGGGCTTGTAGCATGTGTCTCATCTATGAGCTTCATTCTCAATGGTGTACATCTTATTTTTGACCTACATACCTCGACATCACAATTTATTTATTGTGTTGTGCCTCCCACATCCGTCTTTACAACAATGCACTTATTTTTGTCTGTATATATAGGATGTGTTGGCATGTGTCCATAAATCATAAAAAAACAATGATAAGGTCCATAATATTAATGGCAAGATATACCTTCTCCCACTAAGCATCAACTAAGATTGCGTTCCTTGACTCTTTTTTATGCTACTTGATATGTATTTCTCCAAAAGGACCAAAATTATAAAATAATTGTGGCCCAAGAGGAGTCTTGACCTCCCTTAACCTTTTCAACATGATGAATGTTGAGGTAAATCATGTATCTGCAATCTTCAATAATGACATATGTGTGTACTCTTTGTATATTGTGAGGGAATTGGTACGATTTTATACAATGTTGTGGATATGTTGCATATCCTTAATATGATTTCTAAACCATGACACATTAGAAGCTATATATCTATATGTTAAATTCAAGGAATGGAAAATGCAAGGTGTCCAAAATATTTGTGGATGTTTAACTTGCACAATCATGCCAACAACCTTGTAAACAAGTGCCTTGTCTATAATGATTTTCACACAAGAATCAACACCTACTACTTCAATAACTTTAATGAAAAACTCACCTATATATTCTGCATCCTTGTATTTTCCAAGAGCACCCAGTGCTTTCAAGAAAACTAGTCCATTTAAGGAAGACACCATGAAGTTGTTGGGGATGGTGTGTTGCATCTATTTATCCATCAGAAATAATACTAAATGGAGATGTTGGCCATGTTGATTTAATAGGCTAAAGTATTTAACCACTTATCATAGTAATAATGTTGATGACTTACTATTACCCCACTTCTTTCTTTAATATATCAAGGAAATATGTTCATACAAGCTAAAGACACTTGTTCCCACTTCACCATATAGATATATCAAGATATCTTGGGCTTGAAGGAAAACGTGTTGAAAATTAGTAAGAGCATGTCTTTTGGCTCGTGCCTTAGCTAGAAATATTTATTTTGTCTTTCCTTTAACCATAGACAAGTTTGTGGAGATGGATATTTCATGTAAGGAGTTGAAAGGTCAGTTATGTTGACCTTTAAGTGGCAGTTCGAGTCTGGAATAGGATGAATTGGGAGCTTCAGTGTTGATTGAGGCAAGGCCGAGTTATAATTCCAAGTTATGATTAGAGAGAGTTTAGTTCAAACTTAGTTAAGTGGTCAATCACAACTATTGTTCTAAATTTATTTATTGCTTAATTTTAGCATGGATTGAGCTTATAAAGGAATGATGAAGGCAATGGGAACCTTCTTGTGAGAGCATATCTAGATGGAGCCTATACACAACATTGAATAGAGTGACTCTCTTGTGGAGATCAACAGTAAGAAATTGGGAATTTTTGCACTAGGATTTAAGAGGTTTGTTCTAATTTATAGAGGCTATTGGTGTGCATAGAAATAGGCCTTAGTGCACAAGGAATTCATGCCACGTAGAGGATATTCATGCATAAGGGAATAGGGCTAGCCATGCCACATGAAGTAGCAGCAGGCGTTGATAGATTGTAAGGTGTATCCAATTAGTACAACATGAGGATTAAATTATTTATCAGAGTGATGAAGTGGCTTGTACGAGATCAAATTGCTCAAAACTCTATCAATAAAAAATATACAACAAGAACAAAGGTTTCCCTAGTTGGGTTTCCTAAGAAAAAATATTGTATCTTTTGTGTGACTATGTTTTTATCTTTATGATTATTCCACTGTTTATCAGTTAAAGAACTTTGTATCTTGGTGAAGGTTTAAGTAGGTTCTAGTATTGGTTGCCTTATTTTTTTAGTTATTCACTAAGTGGTTGAAAATTTCTATGGAAATTTAACTTGGTATCATAGCAAAGAACAACATAAAGACCAACACCAATTTGATACACTTTTGAAAAGCGTAGATCAGATTTTTGAAGAGCATAGATCAGAGTGTTAAAGAGTGCATATCACTCAGGAAAGTGAGTGCTAGAGTTTGAAGAGCCAAACAGAGAAGTTCCTTGGATAAAAATATTGTGTTTTTAGGATTAAGATCAAATCATAAATGAGAGGGAGCCTCAAATTTTTGCGCAGGGAAGGAGTGAATCACAATAGTGTTGGAAGATAATGGGGTGTGTGAGTTTATCAATAGTCACATAGTTCCACCTTAAGATCCCCAACAACTGGACCAACATTCTAATAATGAGACCAAGGCAAAGAGGATCATTTTAGGGGGGATCAGAGACCATATTATCCCTCATCTCCATGAGAAGAAGATAACATATGAGATTTTTAAATCCATCAGGGTTCTAGTAATGCCAGGGAGCTAGCTCTAAAAAAGAAGTTAAGAAGCACCTGGATGAGCAAAGATGAACCCATCATCATATATCTTTTAAGTTAATCGAGGTTTAGGATAAGATAGGTGGTGTGGGCAGGAAAATAGCAAACAAATCCCTTGTGAGTCTTATGCTTTTGGGACTCCATAAGTATTGGTATGACTTCTAGGATGTAATGAGTGGAAAAGAAAATTTTCCTAGTCAGGAAAGGTTATGAAGTGATTGTGTTTAAGAGGAAATTTGGAGAGGGACGAGAGATGGTAGATTGATGAAGATAGAGGACGAAGAGAACTTTGCCATGGGAGGCAAAGGTAGTAGATCCAAGGGCAAGAAGGGTTAAGGAGACATTGATTCCAGTCAGAAGGGAAAAAAGAAGAAGAAGGACCTAAGAAAGATCAAGTTCTTAAATTGCCATGAGTTTAGACACTCTGCCACTAAGTGTCCTAATTGGAAGAAGGAATCCATAAAGGATCATCTAGCTACATCAATAGACGTAGATGCATTTTCTTCCAAGTTCAAGAAATATTTCTCATTGATTTCTTGCATGGTAAGGTTATTAGACAACAACATATGGTATATTGATTCATGAGCATCCTTCCACATGATTGGGAACAAGAATTATTTCAACCTCATGAAGGAGAATGATCCAGGAGGATCTTGTCATATCATTTACATAGGTTCAGCATTGTCATCAACAATTCAGTCCGGTGTCATTAAGTTTCGGCAGTGTTGTTTATGGTTCAGGTTGTTCAGGTGATGCCAATGGTTTTCATGGTGATATGGTTTTGTACCTAGCTGTTGACATGTGGTTGTTGTTAGTTTTGCCAGGATTTGGCCATCAACATGTGTTGTCATCCACCTCACAGGATTTAGTGTCGACATGAGTTTGTCGTACTTTTTGTAAGGTTTGGTTGTCATCATTGTTACGATTGTCGCAAATTTCACTTTGTGACAATTTGATGTAAAAGGTTATTTTTAAAAATTAACCTAATCCAAACCTAATCCTAAACCCTAACCTATCAAATCCATGCGTTAAACCATTAAACCTATGCTAAAATACCTAAACCCTAAGTTCTAAACCTATCGAAACATAAAACTTATTAAAACATAAAACCTATGTGTTATGAACCCTCGGGCTATCTTACATTTAAATCACATTACAAAACATTGTAAATGTTATAACAGTCCCTTGACCACTGGACTAAACTACGCGGGGACCATTGTCCATGTGAACAAGTGGAGATATCAGAGTGGAACCATAGCAGTCCCTAACCATGGAGGAAATTGCAACAGGAACCATGTGCATGTGACCGGATGTGGGTATAAGACTGTCGGAGTTATATTAATCATGGATTGGAGTTGACCGTGTGGGGAGATGACTGTGGTAGTTAGCATGTGAATAGCAGTCAGGGTTAGCGCTTGGTGTTAACCACAACAACTACCATGGCAGGTTGTAGCATGTGAACAATGATGTTAATCATCGGAGTTTTCAAAACAACAGACTGAAACTGCCAGAGTTAGACCACCAGCTGGTAGGGTGTGGTTAGAACACAACCTATTCACATGGGTGGTCAACCTCCTCCGCCCGGTCAGTAAGCCGCTAGTGGATATAATTTAATACAAAGTTTTATTTTGAGTTTTCGTTGCAATTTTGGTGCAAACTAATTCAACCACCAAGCAACCTTATCCTAGGTGTCATTTCCTAACAAGACCGAGACCTATTAAACCCAAAAATTAGCCCATTCATCCCTAAACTGGGAAGAAGGAGTTCAAATGCACCTGGTAGGCTTTTGAAAGGTTGTTTTGCACATTATTTTGGAGGGATAAAGGTTGTTTTGTTTTTAGTGCAACAGGAGCATCCGGAGTCGGAATTGGGAACCATGACAGGCATTGGAAAGATGGTTCAAAGATCTATCCTTTGACAGTGACCAGAAGTTCTTGCATGCACATTCAGTTTGGTCAAATTTCTATGTAATCAACCTCCTTGGTTTCAATCCTAATAAAGAGGCTGCCCATCTTGAAAGAAAACCTGGACACGTAGTCCATCAGGAACAAACTTCGTAATCAGTCTTGCTGTCTGGTATCACTGTGTATTTTCTATTTTCATTACTTTTTTCCATCTTATTTATGTTTTCTCATCTATCGTAAAGTCTTCTTCTCGAGCAGTTTTCACGTTTTCCGCACTTTCAGTTAACATTCAATTCATTAATGGCACAATCAATTCTACATCGGTTTTAAACATATGATCATTTCAGGTCATATAATTTGGTATTGGAGTAGGTTGCATTTGTAGAATTTTCCATCGAATGTCAACTAGGGCAAAGTCGCAACGTGGAGATGGAATCCTTGAGTAGATTGATCTAGAAATTGGAAAGTGACGAGTCATTCATAAGTCGACCATGACAGGATCTTATGCAGGTGAAAATACTGAAACTAAGATGAGTGATGAATAGTTTTAGCAAGCATTATTGACTATGCAGCAGATTTTGGGAGAAATATACGAAGACAAGAAGGTGAGAGATGTAGCTTCTTCGTCAAAGACATCGAAGAAGGATAAAGGTAAAGGCAAGGATGATAAACCACCTTCACCTCCATCATCTCCATCATCATCATTTTCTTCTTCTTCTTCTAGTGCAGAATTTGAAACATAAAAGAAACCTAAGAAAACATCTCTTTTAAAACTTGATGTAAAATTTGAGTTACCTATTTATGATGGCGAAATGAATCCTGAAAAGCTAGATAATTGGATTAAGTAGTTAGAAGTGTATTGCTGCATTCAGAACATTTCTGATGATAAAAAAAAAAAAAAAAAAAAAATAGTTAGCTACACTTAGAATGGGGGGAACAACTTTAATTTGGTGGGAAAGTAAAATTCAAATAGATGTAAAGCAAAAAGGAAAAGTCATCTCTTCATGGTATAAGTTTTTAAAAGATCTTAGGAAACAATTCTATCCTTTATGATACATGCAGCAAGCTGTTATTGATTGGCAGCATCTGAGGCAAGGTAAAGGGTAGAGTGTTCAAGAGTTTAGAAAGAAAGCATTGGTGCTTGGTATTTAATTGGATATGTCATGTGAAACTTTGTTAAAATACATAAGTAGTTACATTCTTATTTGTAGCGTACATTATTGATGTTTAATCCTGATGATTTTGATGAAGTGTGTGTTCACGCCATACATATTGAATCAGGTGGCAGACCATTCAAGTTTTCACTTCAATCATCCAAAGAGTTGGAAATCAAAGATTCCAATGACATTAAGGGGAAGAATAATTCGAAGAGAAAGAAATCAACGATAGCTCAGAAGGAAAGACCTACTTGTTCTCATTGCGAGAGAATCAGTCATGATGGATCTAAGTGTTGCAAACTTCATCCAGAACTTAAGCCCAAAAATTTCCTTAAGGAGAAGGATGAAAAGAAGGAAATTGCAGCAGTCCAGCAAGATCTAGGATCAGATTCAGGTGATGAAAGGAGGATAACTGCTATGGTTAAGATAGGTAAAACTTCTGACAATGGTTCAAGTTCGAATATTATTTCATCTTCATCAAACATAAATCCTTCAAATGAGGATAAAAGATTCGAATTATTTAACATAAGGATAACTTCTAAGCACACAAAGATAGATACAATGTTTGACAATGGATCACAGGAAAACTTAATATTTGAATATTTAGTTAAGAATTTGGGTTTGGAGACACAGAATCATCCAAGACCTTACCCATTAGGATGGATAAATAAATCAACTCAGATAAAAGTCACCAAACAATGTCGATTAAGATTTTTCATTACAGCTAATTACATTGATGAAGTGGAATTAGATATGGTTCCAGTAGACATATGTGGAGTTGTGTTAATAAGTCCTTATCTTTATGATCATGATGCCGTATCTTACAGGAGAGAGCGTAAATATCACCTTAAGAAAGATGGGGTTGAATTTATTGTTAGGGCACATCAAAACAAAAATCACTTGAATTTAGTTGTTGCTAATTAGATGAAGCGATTGATAAGTTCAAATAAAAGATTTATAATCATGGGTGTAAAGGAACAACATAAGAATCAACATGATCTTTGTTCAAGTTATGAGTCTTAGATTAAAGATTCTTTGATCAAAGAGGTAGAAGCTTTTCTAGTTCTATTTAAAGAAACCAAACATCTTAGTCATAAGTAGGGAATACAACATGAATTACAATTTGTACCTAAAGCTCCTCTTCCTAATGTTAGAATGAATCAATTCAGTCCAAGTTTGTAAAATAATAGTTATAGGGATTCAGGTCAGTATTTGGGAAAGTCAGTGTTAAATTTGTCTTGTATTATGTCACCATTTCATGTTTCGAACAGTTTGGAAGCCTCTTTTCAAGTGGAGAGGAAGCCTATTTGTTTTCATATCAAAGCCTTTTCTAAAGCAGTGTCAAAGTATTCGAAACCTTTAAGGGGAAATTATGCATCAGGGGAAAGTGCTAATCAATGGAAACATCATTTAATGAATGAAGAAACCGTGATTCAAACAAATCAACAGCTAATTCAATACTTTCAAATACAAACTAAGTCGTGATAGTTTTCACATTACAGTTTGATGGGTTTATGGCAACAAGTTCACTTAGTAATCAAGAATCAGGAAAGTATCACAAGTCAAGTAGCTGGTTTGATGTCAAAAACATCTTTGGTTGTCTCTGTTATTCTACAAAATAGATTGTTAATACATGTCAATGGTATTGAACAATATCCTATAGGGACTGTTTTCAAAGATGATTATGAATCACTAATTCATGGTATTTTGTGGAAAGAATTCAATTTCCATGTTCTAAACAGGTTGTTTGACCATCGCCACAAGTTGTACATATTGCAGATGGAAGGAATAGGTCACCGATTCAAAATGTGCCATGGTCAGCATCATCAGGGTCATCACTTACAGGCGATTGATCGAATGTATTGGTACATCATCAGGACAGGGTGGAAAGTGAGGGAGCTCTACCCTCATGAACTATTTGTTTAGTCAAATTTTTGTGGTCTAAAAGATTTCAAGTGGAGAGGATTGATCCAGGAGGATCTCATCAGATCAGTTACACAGGTTCAGTGTCATTATTAACAATTTAGTATGGTGTCGTTCAGTTTCGACAGTGTTGTTTAAGTGATGTCAATGGTTTTCATGGTGATATGGTTTTGTACCTAGCTGTTGACATGTGGTTGTCATCAGTTCTACCAGGATTTGGTCGTAGACATGTGTTGTTGTCTGCCTCGCAGGATTTAGTGTCGATGTGGGTTTGTCATCCTTTTTGTAGGGTTTGGTTGTCATCATCATGTTACGATTGTCGTGAATGTCACTTTGTGACAATTTGATGTAAAAGGTTATTTTTAAAAATTAACCTAATCCTAAACCCTAACCTATAAAATCCATGTATTAAACCATTCAACCTATGCTAAAAGACCTAAACCCTAAGTTTTAAACCTATCGAAACTTAAAAACACATTAAAACATAAAACCTATGTGTTATAAACCCTCGAGTTATTTTACATTGAAATCACATTACAAAAACATTGTAAATGTTATAATAGTCCCCTGATCGCTGGGCTAAACCATGTGGGGACCGTTTTCAATGTGAACAAGTGGAGATATCAGAATATAACCATAGTAGTACCTAACCACGAAGGAAACTGCAACAGGAACCATGTTCATGTGACCGGGTGTGGGTATAAGACCTTCGGAGTTATATTAACCATGGCTTGGAGTTGACCGTGTAAGAGATGACTGTGGTAGTTAGCATGTGAAGGACAGTCAGGGTTAGTGCTTGGCATTAACCGCAACAACTACCGTGGTGGGCTGTAGC
Organism: Pinus tabuliformis; assembly: GCA_031772625.1. Classification (NCBI taxonomy): domain Eukaryota; kingdom Viridiplantae; phylum Streptophyta; class Pinopsida; order Pinales; family Pinaceae; genus Pinus; species Pinus tabuliformis. The sequence goes on from CM062816.1 coordinate 570,350,886, forward strand.
ATGTTAACAATGATGTTAACTGTTAGAGTTTTCAAAATAGCAGACCGGAATTGTCGGAGTTAGACCACTAGCTGACAGGTTGTGGTTAGACCATAGCCTATTCACATGGGCAGTTAACCTCCTCCACCCGGTCAGCAAGCCACCAATGGTTATGCTTTAATACAAAGTTTCATTTTGGGCTTTTGTTGCAATTTTGGTGCAAACTATCTCAACCACCAAGCAACCTTATCCTAGGTGTCATTTCCTAACAAGACCGAGACCTCCTAAACCCAAAAATCAACCCATTCATCCCTAAACTAGGAAGGAGTTTGAATGCACCTGGTAGGCTTTTAAAAGGCTATTTTTCACATTGAAGTGGACATTGGTGGTTTTTGAGTTTCATGTGCAGGTTCTGAAGGGATAGAGGTTGTTTTGTTTTTAGTGTAACAGGAGCATCCTGAGTCGGAATTGGGAACCATGACAGGTGTTGGAAAGCTAGTTCAGAGAGCTATCCTTTGACAGTGACTAGAAGTGCCTACATGTACATTTAGTTTGGTCAAATTTTTGTGTAATCAACCTCCTTGGTTTCAGTCCTACTAAAGCAGTCACCCATCTTGAAAGCGGACCTGGAGACGTAGTCCATCAGGGACGAACTCCATAATCAATCTTGATGTCTGGTATCACTGTGTATTTTCTTTTTTCATTACTATTTTCATCTTATTTATTTTTTCTCATCTGTCGTAAGGTCTTCTTCTCAAGCAGTTCTCACGTTTTCCTCACTTTCAGTTAACATTCAATTCATTAATGGCATAATCAATTCTACATCAATTTTAATCATATGATCATTTCAGATTAGAGAAGAACATGTAGTTTCAGATCGAGCTAGGAGATGATGGTATGTTTGCAACTAAAGGAGTTGGTATTGTCAGTTTTTAGAGGGAGTTAGGTAATCCTTTCCATCTCAAAGATGTCCTCTATGTTCCAAGCCTTGGGAAGAATCTTGTTTTGGTAGCTACCCTTGAGGATAAGGGTTATGATGTCATATTCAAGAAAGGTAAGCCTTACCTCCAACACTTGTCTAAGGAAGAAAAAAATGTACTTACTAAAGGTTGATATAGGTGCATCATTGAGCAACAAGGTCAAAAGATATTATATTAGAGAAGTGATGGTTGAGTGAGAGTAGTATAATATTTCAAGAGTATTTATAAAACTCTAATAAGAGTAACATGGAGAGTGGAACACAGATGTGGGTGACTATCGGGTTCATTAATGGTATCACATGGGAATGGCGGCGCTCGGCCCTGCCAGCTGCTGGCCTGCGCTTATTTCAATGTCATGATTCGGCTCTTGATGGCTCGCCTTAGGTGAGAGCAAGTACGCCTACAGAAGGAATTAATTGCACACTCCGGCTGAGACAAGGCCACTCCTGGTTTAAGCATGGCGCATTCGGCCATCAACTCCATTGTTCGCACCCCGTCCTCTAGCCTTTGTCTACCCTTTTTCAGAATCCCTTGCAGCAGAATGGTTTTTGGCACCCGCTGTTCGATCCTGTTGGCTCTGGAATGTGAAATTGGGTCTCCTTCTTCCCCTCCCCAACCTTGCTTGCTGAAGCCTGATCAGGCTCCCTATGTGCTCTCTCATCCTCCCGTCAAAGAATCCCATTTCTCTAAGCACCCCCTACGTAGCCTTGCCATGCTTCGGCACTATATGAGAAGCCGCCATGGCGGGAGTCGTGGTGTCCATGCGCGTTCTCAAGCTCCTCTATCTGTTGAGCAGCCTCCCCTCCCTGCTTCTCTGCCTTCATCTAGTGCCAATTCTCCCCCGTCCAGTCTGTCTCGTAGACCATTCTCGCACAATGATTTCCAGTCGACTCATTTTAGGTTTCAGAGTAACCTGAACAGGCCCATTATTACGACCAATATCACCATCATTTTCTCAGAAGAAGAGGCCCAGCCTCAGGCTCCTACGCGTATCTCGGCAAAGCTCTCTCAGGGCACTCATAGAGTTGCAGGCAGGCATGGCTCGGTGTAGAACTTGGCTGAAGAAGGTAAGGCGGATGAGCATGGTGGTCAGCATGAGGAGGGTGACATTCTAGACGACACGCAACCACCTGGGGGCAGTTCTCATGCCACCACTGTTGCGGTGGACATTGCGGGCAGCTCAAGCGGCACCCACCCAATGATGGCTACTCCAGGAGGCAGTGGAGATGGTGACGTGGCACGGGATGGTGAAATCTGGTATGGTAATTCTTGCCCTTTTGTTGAGGAGCCTCTGGACCTGGAAATCTCCATGTGATGCCACCTGGACCCCCTCGCGACTTCTTAGAGTGTTTTGTTCACTGCTCGCTAGTTAGTTTCAACTGTTCTTGGTCTGATGGTTCTGGTTAAATTTTGGTGGATTGGCAGTCTGTGGTTTCTTTTGCTGGTGTGTACAACTTTTCTGTTTTTTTGGTTCTGTCGATGTATTCTCTCTCCCATGTAATCTTGGTTATGTCGATGTTTAACTGGTTTTCCCAATTTTGGGACAGTTTTCGTGTCCTGAAGGCACCCAGTTGCTCTCGGCTGAGGCTTCTGCCTCTTTGTAATTTTATTCTTCTTTCCTTCTAATAGAATAGTCTTTACTTAGAAAAAAAAAAAACATGGAGAGTGGAAGGCCTAATAGTCGATAGTTGAATGTTATATGATTATAGCATGGGCTCTATGCAATATTAGAGGGCTTGGTTTAACAGTTAAATTCTAGGAGCATTAAACACCAATCCTATGAGCCAAATCTCATACTTGGTGAATGACAAAACTTAATGAGATATCGGGGGAGATAGCTTTGATTGGCAGCTTTATTGTGAATTTGGGTTTTCGTCCATGAATAATAATTTTGTTTACAAGCGTTGTTATATTATTTAAAAATATATATTAAAAATTCAGAACTAAGGTTGACGCTAATTTTAAAACTCCTATTCAAAAAAATATTATACTCTCATCTAATTCTATATATATATATATTTCAAACAAAAATATTTATAAAATATTTAGAACATGCATAAATAGACTAATATTAAAATAAGATATTTAAAGTTTATTTTTCATATAATCATTTTAAATTAAAATTATAATAAATTTAAAATTATAATAATAACTTCAAGAATGTTCATGTATATAATTACATGCAAACTAGAAGTGCCCCAAGTTTATATTTAATAATAAAGAAATTTTATTTACTTTCTTAAAAAATGTTATTTATTTAATAATTTATATAATTTATTATTAACAATAGTAAAAAAAATTAAAAAATTTATTTTTATTTTTTTAAAATTTACTTAATTAAATTTCTCGTTATTATTACAAACAAATGGAATAAAGTCTCTCTTTTTCTTCCTCCTTTTTTTTTTTTTTTTTTTTACGTAGAGGTCAAATAGAGTTGAAACCTGCTCTAATACCAATGTAACAACCCCGAAATTAAAACATGCAACTAATTAGATCAATTATGTGATTTACAATCAACACACCTCTATTCAACTAAATAGCATATAATTTTTGAGAAATGGGAGCAAAGAAAACTTACTTGTAGCGATGATATTCCTTAGTTTTAATTCGGAGTTAAACGCTAACAACCCCGAAATTAAAACATGCCACTAATTAGATCAATTATGTAATTTACAATCAACACACCTCTATTCAACTAAATAACATATAATTTTTGAGAAATGGGAGCAAATACAACTTACCTACAGTGATGATATTCCTTACTTTTAATTTCGGAGTTGAATGCTATTTGAATTTTGCTAACCACAACAAAGCTTTGAGGACAGCTCTCCACCCAACCGTAGGCTCAGTTGCATATAATCTTTCTACAACTGGCCACCCTTGAGCCCTCAATCAACGTACTAGTGCTAGAGAATCCTTTGTCTCACAACACTTTTCTGCCATGAGAATGGGTGATGGAATGATCTCTCATCTTCCTCACCCTCTATTAAATAGACCAAACATTGGAAGGGGAACCGCATGCACACATTTCATGTGTCAACATGCAATTTTTTATATTAATAAGTTTTACTTAAGTTAGATTTTCTCTTAATTCATTTCTTTCTTATTTTATTCATTTTTACTTCTCGATAACTTTACTTATTTTTACTATTTTTATAGTTCTTTTAGTTAACTCTTTCTTATTTTATTTTACTTTTTGTGAACTTTATTTACTATTTTACTTTTATATATAATTATTTAGAACTTTACTATTTTATTTATTTGTTATTATTTTATTTCTTCATTATTTATTATCTATTTACTATTATTATCTTTTCTTTATTGTTTATTATTTATTTGCTTATATTTTAGTATTATATTATATTATTTATTATTATTATTATTATTATTATGGGACATTACAACTAAGATGTAGGATTCTTATCAAATGGAATGGTCCTGAGGACAAACTAGTATTAGGAATTGAAATATTAAGAGAAATGGAGCATATTGTAAAGAAAGTACAAATGAATTTGAAAGTTGCTCAAGATTGACAAAAAAATTATGTAGGCAAGCAAAGAACCTACAAAGAATTTTAGGTGGGAGAGCATGTTTTTATACAGGATAAACAAAAAAAAAGCACATTGAGGTGGGGAGGCTATGCTAAATTGGCTCCTCGATTTTGTGTCCTTTTCCAAATACTTGCCCAAATTGGCCTAATAACCTATCAGTTGGCTCTACCTAGTCATATATGTGTGCATAATGTGTTTCATTATTTTGTGTTGAATAAGAACATACATGACACTGGACATAAGATACATTGGAAGGATGTGCAAGTAATATAATCAAGTGAGATGAATTTTACGAAAAATGTTTATTAATGATTGATGGAATCTACAGTGGCTTTGATGTTATGATTCTAGGCTGAACCAGATGAAGAGTTCATAGTCAAACCTATGTGTACTCTCGATCCGAGAGAAATAATGCTATGTAAGCGAGTTATCACCTAGGTTAAAGTGAAATGGAAGCACTTTAGCCCGTAAGAGGCTACCTGGGAGGATGAGCAATTTATGCATGAAGCATATCCTAACCTATTCCAGAGGCTAGAAAATAATGAGGATGGTGTTTCGCTCAAGGGGGAGGGATGTCATACTCCTTAGTAAACATGTAAATATTTGAATTAATTTGTTTGAGTTACTTGACAAACTATGGACCATATTAAAGGGTCTAATGCGAATAAGTTATGAACATGAATGTTTAATTTTATTAAAAAAAAAGGATTTAAATAGTCAGTCATAAAATTATGGGGAAGTAATGTTATACTGAGTTTCATATTCCAGAAGAAATGAAGGTAATTATGGGCAAAGGTAGTTTCTTGCCCAAACTCCTCTCCCTAGAGATAAAACATCTCATATTGGAAAAGGAATCCAAGAGGGAAGTGAGGATATTGAGGCAGCCTTGAGGAGAAATTGTAACACTGAAAGACCTCTAAGAGGATGTTGTAGAGGGAGGCAAGAAACTTCCAAGTAAAAGAATTCTTGAGCTAGTTAGCCAATGGAACTATATCTGTAACCTAGGTGGTCAAATTAAAATCCCTAGATTGAATCTGGTTGGAATCAGAGAAGTTTTGGGTTGAACCTGTTAAGGTCTCTATTCTTGAGATTGTTCTGGATATGAAGCTGGCTCAAGGGGAGAGTAAGTAAATTGTGTTGATTCTCACTAGTTGGGAGGAGCATTTTGAGCCCTATAATTTTATGACAGATAAAATTTATTTGGAGAATAGATAAGTGGAAATTACTTTGAGGATTTATGTTACTTTATGTTATCCTTGATTGAATATACAGGGAATGATTTAATTTCTATTTCTATAGTTCTGTTTAATACTATGTGCCTCAATGAGAAATTTTGTGCAAGTGTGTTACTGTTGAAAACTGTGCATATTGTTTTTATGTGAATGTAAGAATGAGGTTCTAGGTTATTTCTAGGCCAAGGTCGACAATAGTTAGCCAACCGAGAACAATCCTAGCCTTTATCCTTCTTATCAAGAGGAATGATAGGTCCTGGAGGTCAAGTCCCATCCTAACCTTGGAAACACATAGAAATTCTAAATGAGTCATGCAAGTAACTGATTAAAAATGCATTAATTCAAATAACTATCATCATAAAATTTATTCTCAAGACTGTGGTTCTATTATGAACTAAAAATAGAGAAGAAATTAAATTAATATAAATAAGGCTACTAACTAGATTTAACCAATATATACTGGAAAAAATAACAATAAATTAACCATTTTAACGGTATATATATATATATAGATATAGATATTACTCATTAAACTCAAAACCTAGGGACCAAAAAAGAGAGCTTAGTTATTCACGTCTTCATATCAACAACTTAAGTTAGACAATAATCCTGAGAGCACACATTAAGGTTCAACTATAATAAACATGAAACCACTAACAAAAGCACATGAAACTGTTTGTAAACCCTAACTCTAGGGTTCACATAACTAGACTCCGTAGAAGGTTTGAATACCAACTCATAATTTATAAAAAGCTACATAAATTAATTAAGGACGAGGCCGTAAACCAAAAATAATATGTAACAATCATGCAAGTTCCAAAATCATGGCTCAAATTACCACAATAACTAGTCATAAGTAAGTTATAGGTGATTAGGGTTACAAAGCCCCTGAGACCCTAAAAATGTGTAACCCATTCGATATATACAGAAGAAAATTACCAATGAACAATTTAAGAAGATCCATAGACCTAGAGAAAGGTGTGGCTATTCATGCTGACACGCTTGTAACATGCAAGGAAAAGAATTAAGACAAAACCTAAAACCCAAACAAAAATCGCAACCACTCTCTGCTGGAAAAGGAACTGCACTAACAATGAAAACATGTAGAACATAATGAAGAAATGCCATGAGTATTGAGCCATATTTTCCTAAAAACATAAGAAGGAACCGATAGAGGAAAAAATAATACTTTAAACAAATATATGACAGGTTAGGGTTACACAAATCTATACTTGTGATTGACGAATTGGACGACCCTAGTTTCCTGTATATCCTACAATAAGCTAGAGGAATCACTATTAACCCAAGGGAAACATTGAAGGATTGTACATTAAATTATTATACCAATAGTGAATGGGTTGTTGCGACGGACAAACCTTGCATTGAGGCGTCAATACTAGTTTTCCTTCGGGCCATGACTTCCCCAAGTAAACAAGTAATCTTTGCATTGATACAATGAGGGTTCGACCTACAAAGATTAAGATACATGACATTTGATAACTAATGAAGGAGGAAAGAAGGTAATGTGATAACCTAACTCTAAAACACAAATATTACCCGAAGAAATCACTTAATATGACCTCAAACCCCATAATGAGGGCTTCTAGTGGTAGAACAATTTTCCTTGGAAACGAGAGTGCAAATAAACTGAGACGATGTTAGAGGGAAGGGGAGGTAGTTACCCTTGTAACTCCTCTACTCACCTCCACCGTTCAATGTAAACCTTAGTTTCTATGCCATTGGATTTCCATTACCAAGATCAAAGACCATATTAATTTTATTACTCATCAAATCAACAACTAAAACGTCAAGAATTTTCCGACGAATCCATACAAAAAATGTATCATAATTCAAATAACAATAAGTCTAAAACCATATAATGTAAGTAAACCGAGTAGTAATAGATTAAAGTAAGCCATGCATAGTTCCATTTAAATCCCAAATTCCTCGTGAGCCTTAAACCTTATTAATATATCAAAGTGAGTTATAAAAATGCAAATAAATGAAGGAGGAGCCAAATACGGCATATATCATGTGAGTAACAATTATATATCATGTGAGTAACAATTATATGTATATACGTGACCTTGAGATCTTTAAAGAAAAGGAAAACACATAAATATATAAAACATTGGGTTTTTTTTTTGGAAAAATAGAAATTAAAGAAAAGGAAAAAAGAAAAGAAATTACATTATAAGGTTATAAAATAATTATATGGTATTACCTAATTTTTTGTTAATAAAATTGAGGTAAGGGAGATGTTATAATATAATTATAAGATTATAAACTATTTTTTTATTTAAAAAATTTGTAAATTAATTACCTTTTTAATTTGTAATATGTAATTTTTTTTATATAAGTAATAATACGCTCATAGTAACTTTCTGTATAATAACAACTCACTCATTCTTTTAAAAAATCAAAGAAAAAACAAAATGATTTATCCCTTCAACCGCTTTTCCAATATAGTGGCAACTTTTTATATAGGTAACAAAACTTTTCAATACGGTGGCAATTTTTTTATATAGGTAACAGAAAAGTAAGATAAGAGAAAACAAAATGATTGGTCCCTTGAGCGACCTTTTCAATATAGTGGTAACTTTCTATTTGGGTGACAAAAAAGTTAGATAAGTTTAAATTGTAACACGCTCACATTTGGAAACTTGAAATTTACACAAAAGAAAATTTATATTTTTTAATAAATATGTTGTCATATTATTTTATTGAAATTATTTGTAATATTTTATATAATATATATAAGGTTAATATCTCATTTTATTTTGATAATTTTTAATATTAATATGATTATAGTGTTATAAAATAATTTTTTATTTAAAAAATTACGTGGAATTCCTAAATATTTTATTTTTATTTTTTATTTTTATTTTTTTCTGCGTAAATACTAATTTTATTTAAAAAGAGAAAATTTATGTAAAATGAGGTCGAGACCTCAGAGGGGGCAGATGCCAGCCCTCAGTCAGAGATTCAGAGACGTACATTTCATGCTTTCTGTTGTTTTCAAATTACAGACTTCAAAAGATTTTGTGTTAGACCATGACCCCCTGAGATATTTCTGTTCTGATTCTAACATGACATAGCTAACATCTTTAGAGATTTTACTAAGACGCATGCTATCATGCCTACCATGAACAAAAAGACAAAATGGTACCCATCAAACCCATAGTTGTAACTGCAAACAGAGAGCAGGTTGGCTAGCGCCACGAGCTTAAACAAGAACATAAACCAGACACAGGACCAGAGACTTGGAAATGAAGACACATAGCAAAAACTACACAGAGCAAAGGCAAGAATGCCACCCGTCAGTGATGAACCGGCCTTAGTCTGCATGCTGTGGAGAGTCGGGCATGTCCTTATCCACCTGGCTAGACGAAGCGACCCAGGTGACGAAGCCATTGTCTTCATTTCCTTCAATGCCACCTTCAGGAGTAGTCACCAGGTTGAGAATGCAGCCTGCACGCTGAGACGACCCACAGGCCAGAATCTCGTTCTGAGTTGAGTCGGCCGGATGCAGAGGCACTTCAGAAATAGGGGTGTCATCCTGCATATTGTCCGCGTTAGACACCACCCTGGCCCTTTCCCCTTGAAGGATGTTATCTTCCTGAGATTGAGAGGAAGTAGCGTGAGCCGAGCTAGTAGGATTACTCTCTTCCTCATCGAGAATAACTGTGATGTTGGCCGTCAATACAGGCTTGTTGAGCCTACTGTGGAAGGTGAACCTGGTAGTCTGAAATGAATTGTGCGAAAGAGACCCAGCTTGACCCGGGGGCGGAGAAGAAGGGGAGGCCGATGCAATGGAAATGACATTCTACGGAGCAGGTCGAGAGGTTCTTCCTCTGTTCCCAGTGTTGCTTCCTCTGCGGGACTCCTCGACGGCGAGGCATACTTTGGATGACAGGTTGACTGAGAAAGCGAAGGAGGCGGAGCTGACGGGTGAGAATCTGAGCGCAGAGGAGCCCAACAACACCAATTAACCAGGCGAGCTTCCAAATAAGTTCAGCTAGGCAAGGGTGCGGGAAGAACCTTGAGCGGAGGTGAAACGAACCAGTGACAATGGCGTGAATTAGAAACGAAGCCATACATAAAACCTTACACAAATGCTCTTGAACCAGGCGCTCATAAATGCTAAACTGTGTGACCAACATACCGTTCTGCAGCAGATTAAATTTGCATGCCTTTGAAGGTGTTTGCCAGACCGAGGCGCATGCGATGGGGGTCGTCCGCCAGCCAGGTGCAGGGCCAGCTGCCTGCTCTGTGCAGCCCCTCATAAATAACATTTATTACCACCCGCATCCGGGTGTGTGTCATCCTCCTGAAGTTTATCCTGCATCACAATTTTCTGGAACTCAGAGAGTTGATCCTTGGAGGCTATGCTGGAGATTGTGCCTGCAAAGAATTCTGCCCCAATTTCCACTCCGAGATTAGCAAGAAAATCAGCGAGCTTGTTTCCTTCCCGCCTGGTGTGTCTGAAGGAAATTTCTTGATGCTGAGAAAGCCATCTGTCTATCAGCTCGAGTCTTTGGGCCATCCTCCAACTGTTGCTAATTTTATGTATGGGGGATCCATGCATTAGTTTTGTGACCATTCTTATAATGATTTGCGAATCCCCTTCTATGATAAGCGGAAAGAAGCTTCTGTCTTGAGCCAGGGTGAGACCTCTCCACAATCCCTCCAATTCTACTGAGTTGTTGGTATCTCAACCTTTTGAGCCCATAAAGATGAGCTGAGGAGTGCCATAGTGATCCCTGAAGACCCCCCCATACCATGCTTTTCCCGGATTACCCTTTGAGGCTCCATCGAAGTTAAGATGGAACATGTTACTGGGCGGCAGAGTCTATTTTGCTGATTCCCTTCTCTTCATAGTAGGATTATTTTTTATGATCGTCTGTTGATTTACCTGAATCTTCCAATTGTCCCACACTATTTTTCCCTGCGGAAATGAAGGGAAATCTTCTGGGTACCAGTCTTTGATTGATAGAGACTCCTCGATATTCTGATGTGTTTTGGTCCATATCTGCTCTATGGACATAGATTGATCCTTAAAAACTCTTCTGTTCTACTCTTTCCAGATGTTCCACATCAGTAGACCAGGGATAAGCTGCCATAGAGTGTTAAGGAGTTTGCTTTGATATGGCTCTTGACTCCAGTTGCGAATAGTAGCTCTTAGATCTCCTTGCACTTTGCCGTCTTTTTGGCATCAGAAGGCCACCTTTTCCCATAGCTTTCGTCCTATTTGACAGGTTTGCATTAGATGTATAGCTGTTTCCTCTTCTTGCTTACAGTTGAGACATATAGATGGGCCCGAGAAGCTTCTTTTCCTGAGATTATCCCATGTTAGAATTTTATTATGACATAGGAGCCATAAAAAAGTGGACACCTTCGGCCAGATGGATGAGTGCCAGATTTTATCCCATAAAGTGTCTTTGATTATCTGATCTTGGACTATTATCTTATACGCTTCCTTTGTGGTGAAGGTCCCTCTCTCTTCATATCCCCATCTTAGTATGTCCGGTTCTTCTGAGATAGGGATTTGCCGCTTTTGTAATTCTATGGAAAGATATTGCTGAACTTGCTCAGAGCCATGCAATATGATTTGATTTGCATCCATCCATTGTCTATATCCCTGTGTGGAAGAGGGGTTCCAAAACTGACTAACCTTGGCTAACTGATTGATATCCTGCTCTGGTAATGGAAGGTTAGGGAGTGCATCCTTTATCTTTGGGAGCTGCTGCCAGGAGTCTTCCCAAAATCTTGTTGTGCTTCCATTCTTGACTTCCCAGAAGCTGTGCTTTTGTATGAGATCTCTGTGTTGAATAGCCGAGTTCCAAATTACAGATCCCGTGCTTAATTCTGTCATCCGAATTCTCTCTTCCATAGGGCAATTGCTCGCATACTTTGCTGTCCAGAGGGAGGCCCAGGGGGTATTAGGATTTGCTAGCCACCTCCACCAGACTCTAGCTCCCATCGTCTTATTACTGTGCCCTGGATCTCTTAGCCCAATACCCCCAGCTTTCTTCGGAAGGCATACCTTGTCCCATTTAACCAGAGCCCACTTTCGATTGTGCCCTGAGCTACCCCATAAGAAGTTGCGCTGGAGATTCTTTATTTCCTTGAGAACCCATTTAGGAGCTGCAAGAATAAAAAAGAGATACAAGGACATGGAGTGGAGAATTGCCTTGATGAGAACAAATCTACTGGCCATATTAAGAGCTCTGTGAGTCCAGAGGGTGAGCCGAGCCTCTAGCTTTTCTAGCAAGTTTTTCCAAGATGAGTGCTTGAGGGCCGAGGCGATTAAAGGAACTCCAAGGTATTTGCAGGGTAGGGAAGCGATGGTGAAACCAAGGATACGGGCAATGGCTTTTTGGGTGGGAGCAGGGGTATTAAAGAAAAAGATTTGAGATTTGACACGATTAATAAGGGCTCCAGAGGCTTCAGAGAAGTTTGAAAGGAGGGATTTGAGGAGGCGAGCTTCTTGAACCGATGGATAACCAAAAAGCATGTTGTCGTCCACGAATTGCTGGTGGGAGTAAGTTGGGGAATTGTTGAAGGATAGGCCTTTTAGATGCTGAGAGAGCCGGGCAGAAGTTAGACTTCTACCTAGTCCTTCAGCCATAATAACAAAAAGAAAAGGTGAAAGGGGATCTCCCTGCCTGATACCCCTGGAAGGACGAAACGTTGCCGAGGGGATACCATTGATAAGAACAGAGAAAAAAGATGAAGACAAAAGATTAATAATCCATCTGACCCATGACGGGGCAAAACCAAAGGCAGTAAGAATTTTTTGAATGTAAACCCAGCTGATACTATCAAAAGCTTTTGATAAATCTATCTTAAGCAGCATACCTGGTTTTTTGGTCTGCTTCAAAGAATGGATTATCTCATGAGTTAAAATAATCCCATCCGTTATCTATCGGCCTTCTACATAACCAGATTGCTCGGGCGAGATTATGAGAGGGAGCAGCGGTTTTAGTCTGGTAGCTATAACTTTTGAGATGATTTTATAGATAATGTTGCATAGAGCAATCGGTCTGTACTTGTCTGGTGTATTGGATTCTTCCACCTTTGGTATTAAAGCAATGAATGTGGCATTCAGCCCTGGGTACATCCAACGTAAGGTGCGGGACTCCTCCACCACTTGCCATACCTCTATTTTAATAAGATCCCAAAACTTATGAAAAAAGTTTGATGTGAATCCATCCGGGCCCGGCGCTTTCCCTGCCTTCAATTGATGAACAACATCTTCAACTTCCTGCAAGTTGGTGGGCTTGAGGAGGAGACTATTATGCTCCTCTGTAATTACTTTTGGAATGTCCCTTAGGATCTTGTTTATAGCAGGCATTCTGTCCATACTGGGTTCTTGGTGAGCTTTCTTAAAGTATCTGAGAAATTCCTCTTCAATGCCTTCATGAGTCTCTATTCTATTCCCCTGCTCATTTTTGATATGGGTGATGTAATTGTTCATTCTGCGCTGCACTGTAGTTTTGTGGAAAAATTTTGTGTTCTTTTCCCCGTCTTTGAGCCATCTAATCCTCGATTACTGCCTCCAGAGGGTTTCCTCTTGTTGAGCTCTATCTAATATTTGGGATTCGATGTCTTGTTCCTGCTTGGTAAGTTCCTCGAAGCATCCTTCAGTGATGATTCTTTGCTGGACCATCTTCATTTCTTGATTAAGAGTAGCCTGAGCTTTAAAAATATTGCCAAAAGTGGTGTAATTCTAGCGTTTAATTTCACCTTTAAGGTGTTTTAGTTTTTGCTGAAACATGGACATCTTTGTACTACTGATAGGATCGAATTTGATCCAGGTTGATCTAACTAATTCATCAAAATCTGGATGAGTTAACTAGAATTCTTCGAACCGGAATGGACGCCTGATACTGTTACCTGGCCTGTTCCATTGAAGTTCGATAGGCCAGTGGTATGAGCCTGAAGCAGGAAGGATGGAAGCAATGAATTCCCCTCCCAGGTGAGTTGCATTGACTGAAATAAGGAATCTATCAAGACGCGAAGCTATCTGTTGTGATCCCTCTCTTTTATTGTTCCAAGTGAAGATGTCGTTGCTTGAAGGAACATCTACCAGCCAGTCGGTTTGAATAAAGTCTTTTAGCAGGTTCCCATATCTGTTTGTTCTGCTTCTGCCTCCCTGCTTTTCCTCCATTCTTGCTATCATGTTAAAATCGCCTCCACATATCCAAAGCGGGTATAGCCTGTCTGAGTTGAGCTCTGACAGTGTATTTAGAATTTGAGCTTTGTGTATAGTATCCTGAGGGAAGTATACATTAGTTAGATGTCCATGGGTGTTGGTGCCGATTAGATGAAATGTTGCCTGAATGAAGTTCTTGTTAGCATGTATGTTGTTGAGTTGAATGACTCGCGCATCCCAGAGAATTGCCAGTCCTCCCGACGCCCCTTGAGCATCAACAGCTGTTACTAGCCCTCCTGGCCAGGCTTTCGCTGCTATTTTTTCCAAAACTGTCGAGTTGCATTTAGTCTCCTGCAAAAAAAGTATACTTGGTTTTTCCTGCATAAGCATATTTTTTAATAGTCTGCCTTTCCTTGGGCCGTTGAGCCCCCTTATATTCCATGATATCAGCTTCATTGAGAAGGATGGGGGTTGGTGTTGAAGTACTTGGTCAGCTTGGCATACCTCCCTGACTCAACTAACACCTCGCCTATCTTGATGGTTCTTTCGAGGGTTGTTTTTCTTCCTCTCTTCTTGCTGTCCTTGGTGATAAACTTGCCATCCCATGGACTTCCTATCTGGACCCCCAAAGAGTATTTCTTCTGTGCACGATTAAGGACCTCTACCAGGTTATCCACTTGCCGGTCTGGTATTTTGTCAAAATTCCCTGTTTTGCATGCTTGCTCCAGTCCTAGGATATCCAATTCACCTATGTCTATATTCTCAGGATCTTCTTCCATGATCTGGGGTTCTTGAGAGGGTTCCTCTCTGTTAGGCCCCTATACTACTAGTGTAACCCCTTATTGTTATTGGTATAACCCACTTATTATATTGATGTACCCATGTAGTGCCCATATTGTTACTATTGTGCCCCACAGAAGCCCACTATTGTTATTATTGTGCCCTTACATTATTATTTTTATGTCGGCTCTGATTATGTTATGACCCCTTAGAATCCTATATATAGAAAGTAGGTCTTTTCATTTGTATCATCCAAGAATTGTTCATTTATGTAATGTAAGGGAGGTTGCCCCCTGAAAGAGGCTAAATTCTAAGGCGTTGATCTATCTTTTCTATCTTTTCTTGAGCTGGTTTCATAACATTTGGTATCAGAGCTTTGGATTCTAGGGTTTCGCTGCTCCAAACAGGTCATCGTGGCATTTTCGCTATAACTTTTTTTTCTGCGACGTTTCAGAAGTTGCAAGAGAAACCCATTTGAGAAGAAATTGCACTGAACCTTGGGTCAAAATTTCAGAGCTTTTTGTGCTATAGTTGCAGAGATATGATCTGAGGAAGTTGGTCTTTTTGCAGACTCTTGAATTACATTCCAAACAGGTGACCTGGGGAAAATCGTCATAACTTTCTTTCTGAGCATCGGATTGAAATTTAGTAAGAAGCTACAGAAAGTGGACAAACTGTAGTTTTCTTGTATATATTTTTCAGAGTCAAAGGTTGAAACAGTGACACGTGGCACTTCATACAAGTTCGCTCTACTGAACTAGTCTATAATCAGGTCATTGCGGGAGATTGTGCATAACTCTTTCTTGGAGAATCCAATTTGGATCAGACTAGTGGCATTGGAAAGAGGACACAGAAGGCTACTACAGGTCACAATTTCAGAACTTAAAGATCCGGAAGTACAGAGTTACAGTCGTTTCAAGGTCGAGCTCCTAAAATCAAGAAAAAGCAAGATGAGGAAGTTTGATGGCAAGGATCCGGTAAATTGGATACTTCAGATGGAGCAATATTTTGATCTAAATGGTGTACAACTGTTACAAAAGGTATGTATTGCATCTTCATATTTAGAACTAGATCAATTTTTATGGTACGAAGGGCTTTGTTCTCGTAAACAACTTGTTACGTGGTCAATTTTCACGGAGGAAATGATAGCACATTATGAGGATACAAAGAGCAACACCTTTTTTAGAGCAACACCACAACAATTGGAAAGAGTAAAAGGGCTTTGTGACATAGTGGAAAGCAAAATTATGGAAACCAAGAAGTGTACCCCTCACAACTATAAAGATGGAAGTGTTGTTTCTCCTAGCCTTCCACAACCTACAAGGGTTACACCACAACAATTGGATGAAAAAAGAGAAAAAGGGCTTTGTTACAATTGTGATAGCAAATGCACTAAAGGTTATAAGTGTGCTAAGAAGAAATTATTTTACATAGAATATGAAGAGGAGGAAGAAAAGGATCAAGAAACATCAAAAGAAGAAGATATATGCCAGGACCCCACCCTAGAGAAAGAAGAAATGAATCAAACCATATCTTGTAAAGCATTGGCAAGAATTACCACTCCTCAAACTCTCAAGATAGAAGGACATATCAAGAAGAAAATGGTGCAAGAAGTGAAATATCACATCAAGAAAGAAGAAATGAATCCAACCATATCTTGTAATTCATTGTTCGAAATTACCACTCCTCAAACTATCAAGATAGAAGGACGTATCAAGAAGAAAAATGTTCAAGAAGTGAAAGATCACATCGAGCATCAAGAAATGAATCTGACCATATCTTGTAAAGGATTGGAAGAAATTACCACTCCTCAAACTCTAGAGATAGAAGGACATATCAAGAAGAAAAAGGTTCAAGCAGTGAAAGATCACATCGAGCATCAACAACAAGTTCTCCAACTTTTAAAGGATAACGCCACTTCGGTGCAAAATCAAACGAAACAACATGTAGATCAACATCGTAGTGAAAAATGTTTTGATGTAGGTGATTGGGTATTTTTACTGCTACATCTCAAGCAAGCTATTTATGAGAAGGAAATGTTGGCAATACTACATGCACTTAAAAAAATGGCGACCTTACCGAATGGGAAGACTCTTCAAGTATGAGGATGTGGAAGCATTGTTTTGTGCTATTTATATTATCCAACCAGATTGGTTAAACGGAGCAAGGGATGAATGGAAGAAGGACGAAGAAGTATGGCCACTTATTCAAAAGTTGCAAAAGATCCCAATTCAAACAATATTGCCAGAAATTGAAGAGGAAGGAAAAAACATATTGGAACCTGGAGCAGTCACAGAAAGAAGAACCCGATAGCCACAAAATCGATCAATTTCAGAGTATCTCATCAAGTGGAAGAACTTACCCGCTGAATATTCCACATGGGAGGACAAGAATTTTATACAGAATTATCAAGAACTACTCAAGCGTTGAGGACAACGCTTTTTGAAGGAGAGGGGCATGTTAGGCCCCTATACTACTAGTGTAACCCCTTATTGTTATTAGTATAACCCACTTATTATATTGATGTACCCATGTAGTGCCCATATTGTTACTATTGTGCCCCATAGAAGCCCACTATTGTTATTATTGTGCCCTTACATTATTATTTTTATGTTGGCTCTGATTATGTTATGACCCCTTAGAATCCTATATATAGAAAGTAGGTCTTTTCATTTGTATCATCCAAGAATTGTTCATTTATGTAATGTAAGGGAGGTTGCCCCCTCGAAGAGGCTGAATTCTAAGGCGTTGATCTATCTTTTCTATCTTTTCTTGAGCTGGTTTCATAACACTCTCTTTCCTTTGGTGTCTTGGAGCTTGGTTCAGGATTATCAACTTCCATTCCTTGAGAATGCCACGATTGAGTTTTGGTTTGGGATTGAAGGATTGATTTCTTGAATGGGACATCCCCTGTTTGCTGTGAAGTTCCTCCGACTGCTCTTTATTAGATTCTTTGTCATTCTACGGTTCATTATCAGGATCTTGCATGTCATTCTTAGCTAGGGCTTCAAAGCTGTTACTCGTTGAGGGTTTTGACATGTTGACTGGATTTGTCTTGGGATTGGCTGTCGATTTTTTGTTCCCTCTTCTTCGGTTCGTAACCTTGGTAAAACCATCAGGCGTTTGGTTATCTGAACTTTCTTGAGAAGGGGGTTTCCTGTTTAGAGGACAATCTCTATAGAGATGCCCTATATCATGGCATTTCCTACATCTAAATGGTACATGCTCATAGTCTATTACTTGAATCCATTCAACATCTTCATGAAAGAAACTTACCATGTCTGGCAGGGCTTGCTTTAGATCCATGTAAACGCAGATCCATGCATAAGACATGTATCTGCATAGTTTTGTTTCCTCTGCGACCTTGACAAACTCGCCCAATGTATTCCCAATCTCCTGAAGAGATTTTTCTTCCCAATATTCCCAAGGAAGCGAGTACAACCTTATCCACACGGGGGCATAGCTAAGGTCTTCCTTGTCTGGATTGAATCGTTCGACCCACCCTTTGAGATATAATCCTGCAGAATTGAAAAAATAAGGACCCCCATCCAGAATCCTATTGCGATCTTCCAGGCAGTTGAAGACTGCAGTAAAAAACCCCTTTGGCCCTGGATGCAGAGTGATGTGTCCTTTTGGGTTACATTTGGTGCTTATCCAGCTCCTCAGTGCTCTCTCAGTTGGCCATATTCCAATGAATTTGCCGATCAGCGCGTGATCTCTCATGAACTGTATTCTGGCATTGATACGGTGACTGGGAAATTCCACTCTTGGCCTATGAGTTTCCACTGGCCTGCATGTGGAGGAACTTGCCTTATTTTTGTCTTCCTAACCTGGCTCCTTGCCCTGTTGCTTGTTGCTTCCCGTATTACTTCCATTCTATTCATTTTCTTTGTCCCATTCTTCCGTCTGCTGCGTTTGACTGTCTTTTTTGGGGGGAGGTGCATCGCCATCCCCCTGAGGGGGCTGCATTCTTCTACTTGCGTATGGCCGGGTCACGTAAACCACTGGCACTTATCCGCTCTGGTGCCTTCAGTACTGCGCTTTTCCTGTCAAGCCTACCGTGGCAGGGGCTGCATAAACCCTAGGATGGGTTACAGAAACCCTAAGTCCAAGAGTAAATTCCTATTCCTCTCCGGAATTTCTAAATATTTAATTAAGTTGTAATTATATAATTAAAATTTTTAATTTATTTGAATTAATGAATTTTTAGTTACATGTGGTCTCTAGTTTAATATTACAACTTAAATTTATTATTTTTTAATATTATTTTAATTTATTTATTTCAACTTTAATTGATACATTTGTATTGTGTAACCATTACATATGTATAATTGGATATATGTGTTTGAGACTAGTGGGCCATGTTCCACTTTGTTAAAGGTTGATGTTATTTTTTCACTGCCAACTATCATGTACACACAATCTTTTACAGAGGAGAAAGTTTCCCTTCCTCACTATGAACTTAGTGAATTGTTTCTTGCAGATTTCTACAACATGGGTGAGACTACTGCAAATCAATTCCAAACACCAAAATTATAGAAGCCGAAGAAAGTGATAAGACTTTCCTTCCAATACTACCATTATGATCGAATGACTACCAACTAATAACCTTAGCACAAGTGTCACAATAGCATGCCTTCATACCCCCTAAGTTTAATCATTTGTGGGAATCATCCTCCTTACTCATAGGCTCACTTAATAATCAACAATCAATAATGGACAAGTGGTCCATTGAAGGTGTTGACAAATGCAGAGGTGGTATTAGAAAAGAAATGCATGAGTGGCTGGAGGTATTTGCATTTAAAGCATGAAGGTTAAGGCAACATCGTCATATGGAAGCATTGTGTTCTTGCTCCTGTTTTGATTTCCATGTTGATTGTCTGATTTAACTGACATTAGTGGAATCTTGGTACAAGAAGTGGTTCATATTTCAAATGGGTAGCACTCTCAAAACTATATATATATATATATATATATATATATATATATATATATAAACTATGACCATGGATTAGATTAGATTTATATGAGATAATTTCATATTTGGATAGGATTAGATTTATATGGGATAATTTCATATTTATATTAGATTATTGTTTGCAATTTGGTCTAAAATTTTAAAAGTATTTCCAAACATGCAATACAAGCCAAATCTTAGAGCTAATGCTAGTTTACTACAAGAGAGTTTCACAAATGCATTTGGGTTTGTTATAGTGTACACACTCGTGGACATTGCAACAATTAGTCCTTCACGCATAGCATTCCTTTCCTTAGTATTTTCCATTATGATCAAAATAAATCTTCTATTAGTTCACTTCTCGTCGATACTTGATTTTCAAATTCATTTTGGGACAACATTTGGTATTTATGTTTCACTCTTACTACTCTATTTGGCTTACAACGTCCATGTGAAATATGCTTTACACTACAACTCGTTGGAATTCCAAAGATTTGCTAGGAAAACTTCTCTTGTCACTAATTGTAAGATGTGGGTGCTTTGTGATTGGTTTGATGGGTTTTATTTTTTTAAAGTTGAAGGATATTAGTGAGAAATTCACTGAGATACTTTGCTATTGACTCTCTACATTGTTTATACATGTTCCTTTAACTGTATAATAGATCTTTTGGGAAAAAGACATTTTGTATTGCTAACTTGAGTGGTTGTAGGCATAATTAAGGATTGTAAAATAATTAGTTCAAATATGAATGAAGAAAGCCAATTATATATATATATATATATATATATATATATATATATATATATATATATATACATATATAGTAATAATCTAATTAATATTTACTTAATTTATAATTATTAACATTGGTACATATGCATTTTATCTATTTAATATTTACTTAGTTTATAATTCTTTGCACCTATACATATGTATTTTTAGTTAGTAATGATCTTGTATTTACACATGGAAGGTGAATGCCATCCTTTTTCAAAATATCTTTGCATAAATAGGTAAACATAAATCGAAATCATTAATATGTTTCATAACAACCAATCATTGATACATTTAGACTTTCCTTGTCATTTCCATGACTAGAGGTCATCTATAATTTATACATGCATTCCCATTTTCCTTGAATTTTCCATCTGGTTGAATCCATTTTATTTTAAATGTTCTTACAATAAATACAACTTCAAATTTAAAATTTCCATAAGAGGATAGTACCAAATATAAATATCAAGATGAAAGTAGACACCCGTTCCCATGTTCCTTGAATTTTCTATCTTTGTTAAAACCCAATAAAATTGTCAATGTTCTTACAATAAAGACAATTTCGAAGTTAAAATTTCCATAAGATGATACACCCAAATATAAAGATCAAGATGAAAGTAGACTATATTTAGCCATTTTCTAAAAGCATCATAAATGCGTTTTAAGATCAAGATAAAAATAGACAATATTAATTATAGTTTTTGTTGTTGTAGTGATTTTTTTTATAATACAATTTATAAAAAAACATCATCTTCAATAAAAATTAAAACAAAGAAGATAAGCTATCAATTTACTAGTAGAAATGTAAAAGTAAAAAGAAAAACCAATTGACCATAAACTTATACATTCCAATACAGTAGTATTTTTAACATCAAAACAAAGTAAATGTTCAGTTTGTTGTTCCAATATGCTTGGTTTGCATTAACATTAAAGCAAAGTTAAATGTTTAATTTGTTATTTACATATGTCTAGTTTGCATATTGACTGCATTTTGATGCCATCTCTATTTATGAGATTTGAACATTATTATTATTATTATCTAAGTTTTAATGTGAATTTACTTAATAATATATTTATTTTCTCTCTCTAACAAAAACATAATTTTTTTAATAAATTATTATAGTGAAACATTTCACCTACTTAAACTATAAAAATATTTCTTAATACAATTTTTTAAATGAAGGGACACATACGCTTTAAAACTACTGTAATGGAAAATCCACAAAAGTATGATCTCATAGTCTAAATCCTCCCTACTTTCGCCATCTCAATCATGGTGGAAGGGGCCACATTTTTGAATCATGCATCACATTTGTTCTTTGGATTAAAAATGGATCTCAACAAGCATATATGCAATGTGGTAACTTGAGAAACACATTGAGTTCACAAACTACATTTAATAGTAAGATGCTTGATCAAATCTTTAATAAAATATTTCATTTACTAACATCAAGTAATTATAGAAGAACAAAGATAATAAATAAAAAATGCGTCAAAGACTATTATATTATATTAGATCTCAGCAGGCATATATGAAAAGTGGTAACTTGAGAATAAATAACAAATGCGTCAAATACTATTATATTAGATCTCAACAGACATATATGAAAAGTGATAACTTGAGAAACATATCGAGTTCACAATGCAACTATATCCAAAATGATAATGACCATATTCAATAGTAGGATGCTTGAGCAAATCTTTAATAAAATATTTCATTTACTAATATCAAGTAAGTATAGAAGAACAAAGATAATAAATAACAAATGTGTCAAAGACTATTATATTTTCTTGCCTAAATACAAATGTCTTGTTGTTACAAGATGAGATATATGCAATTTTAGTTTTTTTTTTTTTTTTTTCAAATTAGCTATATTTAACTAAGCTATAGGTACTAGCTACTATGTAGTCCTTGTTAATTTAGGGTAGATATATGATTTTTATAAGGTTACTAAATTAAAAACTTTAGTTGAAATAGAAAGTTTAAATGGTATTCAAAGACTTACAAATTTAGAGTTACTTTAAAATAATTAAAGTGATTTTAGTTTAATTTAAATATTATTTATTTTTTAATAAATATTTTCATATTTTAATTTTAATTATCAAATTAATAAATGGATCGTAGAGATTTAACTTTCATATAATAATTTTTAACAATAACAAAAATGATGAAAGGTTGAAATTTATCTCAAATGTAGTTATATCTTTTTGGCTTTTCAATTTAATTAATCAAAGCCATTTTAAAATATCACATTTTTAAATATATATTAATAATAAATTAAAATCATTAAATGAAAACCACTCTAAGTTACTAATTCTATACTAATTAAAATTTCCAACTTAGTAACTTTTTAAATGTCATTTAGAATCAAATCATAATTATACTAAATCATTTTAAAATAACAAGGTTTTAAATATTAAATTAAAATCATTTTAATTAAATTAAAACCACTCTAAATTAGTATTTTTTTTTTAAATACTAATTAAACTTTCTATATCAATTAAAATTTATTATTTTATAAATGAACTTTCTATACCAATTAAAGTTTCTTAATCTTTAAATTTCATTTAGAGTCAAGTCATATCTACATTAAATAATTTTAAAATAACAATTTTTTGAATATTAAATTAAAATCACTTTAATTAAATTAAAACAACTTTAAATTAATAATTCTTTCAATACCAGTTAAAATTTCTTACTTTATAAATATCATTGATAATGAAATCATAATTACAAAATGAATGATTTTAAAATAACAAATTTTTGAATATTAAATTAAAATCACTTTAATTAAATTAAAACAAATTTAAATTAATAATTCTTTCAATATCAATTAAAAATTCTTATTTTATAAATATCATTAATAATGAAATCATAATTAGAATGAATCATTTTAAAATAACAAATTTTTGAATATTAAATTAAAATCACTTTAATTACCAATTAAACTTTCTATACCATTTAAAGTTACCCTAAATTAAACTTTGAATACTAATTAAGGTATTTAAATTCTCAATTAGTAATTGTTTTGAATACCATTTAAACCTCGGAAAGAGTTGAGTTGAATTACTAACTCTTTTTTGTTCCAATTAAGGTAAACAAATTCTCAATTAGTTATGGTTTTGAATACCATTTAAACCTCGGAAAGAGTTGAGTTGGATTACTAACTCTTTTTTATTCCAATTAGGGTTATATTGGCAGTTACGCTGAATTAGGAACTCTTTGGATTCCAAAGAGGGTTAAATTAACGTCATTGCAGCACTTATTACAGTGTTCATCCCACATGGCTTCAGTAGAAAATGCCCTAATTAGATATCCACTTCAATCGCATTAGCCTTCTATAAAGCTGTTACAGATGGGGTTTCTCATCAGCAAAATTGATTGATCTCTGTTTCGAGAGAGGGTATTTAAGATGAGAGAATTACGATGCTTCTGAGAAAGTGCTGACGCCTACAAAGAATTGGTGATTGATCTCTATTTCCAGGGGAGTATATTATGATGCTTCTGAGAAAGTGCTGAAGAATTGGTGCACATTCCAGTCGAGCTATTCTCCTATCATTTGAGGCCGAAAGGAAACTGGTAAGCATCTTTTTTATGTTTCAGCAAATTTAAAGGTGACCTACAATTTCTTGCATTGTTTTGTGAGTCATTTATGAATATTTTCCATTGGATTTTTTTAGCTATCTATTTCCACAAGCTTTTCCAAATAGATGCATGGGCATGAAAGTGGTTGACATCTTTGTCTGGAGTATAAGAATGCATGTCCATATCAGGGGCCCAGCAATTGA
The DNA here is from genome assembly GCA_031772625.1 of Pinus tabuliformis. Lineage (NCBI taxonomy): Eukaryota > Viridiplantae > Streptophyta > Pinopsida > Pinales > Pinaceae > Pinus > Pinus tabuliformis. Next base: position 570,375,087 of record CM062816.1, read on the forward strand.
AACAGGGCAGAATATAACTTTAAATTTTGTTCTTTATGCAAGGTGTCCTGTTTATTTCTGCCTTTTCCATATGGTGGTTGTTTCTATCTAGTCACATAACAGTTTTTTTTTTCGTTTTTTTTTAATAAGAGTCAGCAACTAGGGTTTTAAATACATATAACTTCTCATAATTTCTCAATGTAATTAGCTGCCGGACGGATCAAATATTGAGTGTGCTGGTGCGGGTAGCCTTTACCTAATCAATTCCAGTAATGGGCTGGGAGTCCACATTAACTAAGTCAGTTCCTTCAACCATTACTCTGTGTCGCCATCTCTATTGGATGGATATTCCTCAGCAAATTTCTCAATACTATGTGCCATATATAGTATTACATTCCAACATAGAATGCAAAAAGGGCATAGGAGCGCTGGTCTGGGGGGATTTGAGTATGAGGGGATTGCTGTTTATAATCTTCGTTCGTTACTAAAGCAAAAGTTTGCTCATAGTTGATTCTTGCTTTTCTGTGTGAACCCTCTAGGTACAAGTCTCTGCTTAGGTATTTTAATGATTCAGACTTGTAGTATGTGCAAGTATGGCTTCATGTTCTCCTTAGGTATTTTAATGATCCAAACCTGTAGTATGTGCAAGTATGGCTTCATGTTCTTTGTTTTACTATAGATCTCAAATATGATGTAGTATGTGTAAGTATGGCTTCATGTTCTTTGTTTTATTATAGATCTCAAATATGATGCATGTGGGCACTATGTTTGGTGGATAAGTTCCCCGTTTGTTGCCATATGTGGTGGGAGGGTATGTCTCTTTCCTGGGAATTTTTGAGCAATGAATGAGAGAATCTCAGTGACATCGATTATCAAAGGCCAAATTTATATTGATTCTGTTTTTTTATGGTTGGATTTTTGGTGGGAAAATATATTATAATTCAGTTTTTAGATCAGTAGTGAGGACTATTATCACTAGCTGTTATTCATGAATACAGGTTGACTCATCATCCTTATTCAAAGACAATTTCTCCTCTTGAAATCACTTGTTAGAGGCTGACTCATCATCCTTATTCAAAGACAATTTCACCACCTGAAATCACTTGCTAGAGGCTGACTCATCATCCATCATCCTTATTCAAAGAAAATCATGCCACCTGAAATTACCTGCTAGTTGTCTGTATGAAGGTAGGCTTTCACTCCTACCAAATACCTCTAGATTTTCAACTGTTAATTTTGTTGATTTTTATCTATGAACAAATTGCTATTTATATTTTTAAAATGATTTAAACTTATTTGCCCAAATTGCTGCTTGCATTTTAAAATGACATTTTTTTTATTTTACTTATTTTATAACAAATTGTTGCCTGCATTTTTAAAATGATATATATTTTTTTAATTACTATTAATTTTGTTGATTTTTATCTATAAACAAATTGTTATTTATATTTTTAAAATGATTTAAACTTATTTGCCTGTTATCCATGGAGTAGTCTACCTAGGCTGTAGAATGGCCCGTTTTCCGGCACCGGCCGGAAAATCGTCCGGCTCCGGCTACCGGTAAACTCTCCATCCTCCACCACCATCTCCTAGCTCCGCCACCCTCTTTCTCCGCCACCCTCCCCTGACAGCGCTGACATTCCCTGACAAAAAAATCCGAATGCCGCCTGACATCCCTGACCGATCAGCGACGAGCTGGAATTCATGCGGGGAGTATCGAAATGGTCTGGAGCGCGCGATTCCGCTTTGCACAACACTTCCCGCTCTGCTCTGCGATTCCGCTGTGCTGGGCTTACCGCTCTGCAGCTCGGAGGCCAGGAACTCTTCAGCGCGCAGGTACCCTTCGCTATCAGACCCAACAATTACCTCATGCATAAGGATAAGGGACCCGTGAAATTTAACCCCTGCTACAAACTGTTCTTTTTGAGGTCTAGGTTTCTGAATTGTCCAAACTACCAGTCGCAACGGGTGAAGCGGTATGCGTCTGGGCAGCCCTAGATGGGGAAAAAGGAAAGGTGGAGAGGAATGGAGGATCCATGATATCCAAATCCCCTTCCAACATTCGCACCACTGTTCCCATGGAAGGCCTCAGTGCCCAATCGCTCTGAATACACCACAGTGCCGTCTTTATCAACCTAGGCGCCTCATTCACATCTTCTGTCCTTTCCAATTTCAATCTGCTGTCCAACAATGCTTCCATTTTCCCTTGTTTCGCCTTGCTGAAAGCAATAGAAGGGAAAAACCAGTGCTCCGAATCCTGAGAACTGTCCACGTTTTTGCGCCCGCTGATGATTTCCAGAAGCACCATCCCGTAGCTGAACACATCGCTCTTGGAAGTGATTCCGACTTCATAAAACCACTCGGGCGCCATGTACCCCAGCGTCCCTCTCGCTTGAGTCACCACACGGCTTTCTATATCTCTGTCCATACACTTCGCCATGCCGAAATCGGAGACCTTCGCTTTGAAATTTTCGTCCAGCAGAATGTTCTGAGGCTTGATGTCCAGATGCAGAATGCAAAGCCTCGAATCCTCGTGCAGGTAAGCAAGTCCCCGGGCAGTACCGACCGCAATCGAATATCTGGTTTTCCAATCCAACTGTTTTTCTGAGCCAAACAACCATCTATCAAGAGACCCGTTGGCCATGAATTCGTACACCAGAATTCGATGTTGCCCTTCAACACAAAGACCACGCAAACTCACAAGATTGGAATGATTGATGGAAGATATGGTGGCCACTTCTGCACAAAATTCTCTCTGCCCCTGTCCTGCCCTGTCGCCCAGACATTTGACGGCCACCGGAATACCATCACTCAATTTCCCTACGTATACTTTCCCAAATCCACCCTTTCCAATCTCTTTTCTAAACCCCCCTGTGGCGGTCTCAATATTCTTGTAAGTGAAAATTGTAGGAAGGCTAGTGAGATTCTTCAGATACTCTGTGTCTAATTCATGGGTATCTTCTTTACCATGAACATGAACAGGAGATTGTTTTTTCAGATGTTTCCACAGAACAAAGAAAATCCACATAGCATATATGGGAGCCAAACTGGTGATGTAGAAAACACGATATCGTTGATCCAACAGGGGAATGATAACCAACATCGAAGCCAGGCTTGGCAACGCTAAAGATAATTTTAAAAAATTGATCTTACAGAACCTCAAACACTGCACCAGCAAACACTGCAAATTGCAACACAAATCCTAAGGGCTGCCCAGTTGAGAAGCAACGGAATAAATAATGCAGATTGTTCAGTAGACGTGGCCAACGGACATTGTTCCTATATTTTGTGGCCAACGGATTGTTAATGTTTACTTCTGCCATTATTCTAGGTTGTTTTTTTGGTGTTTGTTTTTCTTTTCTTTTCTGACCAGCTGATCACAACCCTCCATATCAATTTGGTGACAGTTTAGGTTGTGACTATAAAAATAGATTATTATTATTATTATGTGTACCTGATTTAGTGGGTTACCTGAAAAGTTGGGACTCCTTTGTTTTGCAATAGCATAGCATTCCTAGCTAGCCATTTGGCCCAAGAGACCACACAAGGTGGTGCCCTAACAGACTTGTCTTCCATCCAATGTTTCAAGCAATCCTCAACCTCAGCCTCATCCTCATCACATTCATCAACAAAATCACTGTCAAATACATATTCACATCCATCACTCCTTGCAGACAATCTACCATCACTCCCATCCTCTTCTCTACAAGCCTTCTTTGATCTTCCTGCTCCTACATAATCTCTAAAAACATTAACTTTTCTCAAACCTGCTTTGAGAGCAGAAAGCTCCTCCTTTTCTGACAATGGTTCTCCATCCGAAGGTGATGATGGCACAATAGTTCTATTAACTGGGTCCATTACTTCCTGACCAGTTCGAAGCTCCACAAAATTGAGAGCAACCTACACAACACAAGATGAGGAATGAATGACCAAGGATCTTTAAAGGACTCCAAGGAAATTTTAGCTACAAAGAAAATACAAAAAACAGAAACAGTGTATGTATGTGTAGATGTTACCAAAGGCTTTGGATGTATGTCTAGATGTTAGCAAAGGCTTTGGATGCATGTCTAGATGTTAGCAAAGGTGCACACATACCACAGGGAAGGGAAGACTTACAGTAAGTGCTGCTTCAGGTGCCATTCCTCCAGTAAAGCAAGATACAGGAATCTTGGTAGTTTTGATACTATTCTCCATAGGCAATGCATACTCCCCGAGGTTGAGGGAAGCTGTTCCTATAACAGATGGCTTGCTCTTTGATTCTTGAGTCAAACCCTGCCAATTTGAAACAGAGCATATCAAAAATACTAGAATATATGATCAAAAATTATTCATATGTTGTGTTGTTCTATTTGATGCCACATAATTTTCTCTCTAAGAGTCTTACAATTGCGAGATGGCAAACATATGTCAAATAAGAAATTTGCAAACATATTTTCGATCTAATAGATGCACATCCTAATTAGCACTCAACTTCATTTACATGCACAAGGCATGCAGAAAAAGCATGTTTTCTCCCACCATTAGAAGCAAGGCCCTGGTACAGGAGCTACTTTTAGAAAGTCTTTGGTCAAGCTAAAGTCTTTGCACTGCTTTGGGTTGTGGTCTACTAGCAAAGGTGGAACACTTGTTATAAAGATGATTTAGCTTTGAACAGGCTTATCCTTATTTAGGTTTGGGCAGGCTTTGGTAGAGAATTACATAATTGAAAATCCGTGTACTTTAAAGTCTTTGCAGTCCTCTGGTTGTGGTCTACCAGCAAGGTGGAACACTCTTTGTAAAGACGATTTAGGTTTGAACAGGCTTATCCTTATTTAGGTTTGGGCAGGCTTTGGTAGAGAATTACATAATTGAAAATCCTTGTACTCCTTTGGTATGTGGCCTAGCTACAACTTGGAATACTCGCTGTAAAGTTGATTTAGATTTGAGCAGGCTTTGGTAGAAAACTACATAAGTGAAAGTCCTATTGACCTTGACGTTCCACACATGGAACACATTAAATGTAACGAGGCCCTGTTTACCGGTGTGGTTGTCCAAATTTTGTTCTTAGAAAACATAGAAAAAATACACTTCTCCAGAGTAACAAAGTAGCAGAAAAACAACTAAATTGATTACCGTGGGAAAATTGATGGGTCGTGTGACGCTCAGAGAAGAACTTGGTCAGTGGTCTTATTAATGAAGATGCTTTTACTGCGACTTGACAAGCTTGTTTGATATCCAGTTGACATGTGCAGTTGTTTATGTAGCTTACCTTAAGCAATTGCCTTGCATCACCCCGCCCATTTCCAGTCCCACACCAACAGTAGCATCATCTAAAGTGGCAGAGGTAGCAGGGGCAAAGAGATAGCCTAAAAAGAACAGAAGTTTACCCACCGGTTCATTCAAGTTGATCCCGCAGAATCAGATCCTCTCGTTTCAGAGCCAGCATCGGTGCTAGTTTAAGATCTAGTCCCAGTCCCAGAGATAGTTTACCAAAAGAAAGAGACAGTTTCCCTCTCCCTTATGGTCGAGCGATAAATCCCTTGATCCAGTGGACCTTTTTGACCGAGTTGTTTCACCGGGAGTTGACCTCATTGATTCGATTGAAGTTGACAAAGTAGCAAAGCAAATCCAAGTTCTGAAAACTGCTTATGGCAGTGATGATAAAAGCTAAATACACAGCAGAAGAAAACTAAATAATAAACCCACAAATAAAAAGAATGCCATTGAAATTTGGAATTTTTAGATATTGTGGTCTCTTGCTAGCATTAGGGCCATTGACAGTGTGAACCTTATCTGTCTTCTTTTACCTGGTACAAAAATGTGATGTTTTGCAGCTCTTAAGAAATCTGCAATTTTGTTACCCCTCTTTCAATAGCAACCCTTAACAAGAACCATAGACAGTTCATCTCTCCACAGTTAATGGTACCTTCACCCAGTGCAGTCTTCAAATCAATCTATATGGTTTTCCTGAATAAATAGTATGCCTCCTGCTCCCACATACTCCAAGTTTTCCTTGACAGGCCCCACGAAAACCACCCATCTTTCAATTTGTTAATGTTTACTTCTGCCATTATTCTAGGTTGTTTTTTTGGTGTTTGTTTTTCTTTTCTTTTCTGACCAGCTCATCACAACCCTCCATATCAATTTGGTGACAGTTTAGGTTGTGACTTTAAAAATAGATTATTATTATTATGTGTACCTGATTTAGTGGGTTACCTGAAAAGTTGGGACTCCTTTGTTTTGCAATAGCATAGCATTCCTAGCTAGCCATTTGGCCCAAGAGACCACACAAGGTGGTGCCCTAACAGACTTGTCTTCCATCCAATGTTTCAAGCAATCCTCAACATTGTTTCCTTGCATCTGCAGCATCAGCGAAATAGTAATTCCTTCCAAATCTTTTGAAACTTGCAGGCATGTTAGTGCACTTTCAATCGTTAGGTGAAAATATGATCTCTGTCTTCAGTGTAGCTTGCACAACAGTTAGTGGGCAATGGAATAACAAGATGTACCTTTGCTGTTCAGTATGCCAATCAGGGCTTTGAGTTTTAGTTTTTGTGTTCAATGCAATTCTGAGTGCAACTTCTCTACGATCACCTCTATACAGGCCATTCAACCTAACTAATCTGGTCTAACAATCCTTCTCCATGAAATTCATAGAAACACATAGAAATTGAAACTCTCTGCTATCAAATACTGGGCACAAAAAAACTGAATTAATAAAGCTTCCAACCATTGAAACAGGGTAATGGGCAAAACAATTTTATAAGAAGCCTCAAGGGTTCAAAAATAAGAATGTTGGGAAATGATGATGCTGTACAGGATGGTATTTATGACACACCATAATACACTATAATTCTCCAACCTTAGTGTAATGGTACCTTTGTGAGGGGACTAATATACAGAAATGTTTGAGAATAATGAAGCAATATGTTCACTGTGATCTGAATTAATCTATTCACACATCCCAAAATAAGGGAATCTGTACTTACTATCAACAGACACACCAAAGAATGATGTGAATTAGTCTATGATCAGAATTATTCCTATTCACACATCCAAAAATAAGGGAACTGCATACAATATTCACTTCCTTGAGTATCATTTATTTTAAAACTCATAGATGTATTTGGGTCCTATAATGAGCATTTCATCTATATAAAGTGGTGATTGCTAAATGTGTTTTTTGCAGAATAGTTGCCAGTATTAAAAGTGTTGCAGTGTAAATGAACACAAATTATCTGCTTTTTTTAATTATATATGATTGAAAAACATGTTGAGTATTAGGAAATAGATAATTGTCTACTTGTTTAACATGAATTTATTGTTATTTGTTTTTCAGGTTTTTGAAGTGTAAAAAATGGTGCAAAAGTGGCATTTATGCATTGAAGTGTCTTGCTTTCCAAATCCAGGTCGAGCAGTTATTAAATTCGTCCTTTACAATATGGCAACAAATCATTTACTTCATGGAAAGAGAGAAGTGCCTGGAATGATGACAAACAATGAGGCATATTACATTGCCCTTGTTGAAGAGTTAAAAGAGGCAAAACAACATGATGTCAATGATATTGAAGTCTTCACCAACTCGGAGTTGATATGTAATCAGATGAAAGGCATCTATCGGGTTCGGAAGGACAATTTAAAACCTCTTCATAAGGAAGCAATAAATTGGAGTTGTCAATTTCAACATTTTACCATCAATCACTCTGCAGATATTGAAAAGATGTCCACTGATATAATGTCCAGAGCATTTTTAAGCACATATGTAGATGCCAAATATGACATAGGATCACCATCCACTGCAACAGAAATCATTGATCACCATCAATATAAATCCCCATTGTGTGAATGGGTTGTTGTTATCATTTTTCTGGGGTCTATCATAGCATGGTTCTTTCACTAAAGAAGAACCTATTAATATTTTATTTTTCCCCAACATGCAATGATTACAATTTTTTGTATGGGAGACAAATTTATGGACAAATGTAATATATTCCATGTACATGGACAAATGTATTTTGAAAGAAGTAACTGGTTCATGATTTTGTGATTATCATCAATACATTATGATGTTGTCTGATCCTTCCAAACACCTTCTCAAATCTTTGTTTCTGGAGAGATATTGATATGCTATGTGATTTGTTAGTTGGTTGTTGATCAGTGATGAAAGGTTTCTTTACGTATGTGTCCTCCTCATCCAATAGATAGTTGTCTACTTGGGGTGGGAAATCTTGAATGGTATGTCAATGAGGTTTATGCATGCTCCCTCTTCAATTTGTCTCATCTCTTATAGTGAAAATATAGACATCCTTGTTTTAGGCACTGTTTCTATTTTTTAATTGTTGTTATCAATTTATAGGAAAAGTGCATGGTAGATGAGGTAACCAGTTTTAGACTAGTGTGCATTAGTCTAGGAGTGAGGCTCTCTATTGTAGGAAACTTCTGAAAGCACCTTGGGCGCACTTTTCTAGAAGTGAATTAGGGATTTACTAAGCCAATTGCATAAAAGGGATTTACTTCCAATTTGCTTGAATGAGGGGGGAAGATCAGTTTTCTTCACTGGAAAGATTAGAGTGAAGTTGCAGGATCAAGTTATGTCATAAATATATTTATTTTAGAGTTTAGAAAGCTAGAAGCTAATACAAGAATATTTAGCAAGATATTATAGTTCATTATGATGTCACTAGCTCAGATTTGAACTTGGGTAGGGAAAATAAATCCTGAGTTAGAAAGACAGTGGTCATTCCATCCAACAGCTAGAGATACCCCAATTAACATCTCCACAAATAAATAAATTACATACTTAAGGCTCTACTTCTTTTCATAAGATTTGAATCAAACCTTACATCAACATACTGATTTATTTTTCACTGTAATGAGTATCTAGTTGATTGCTTAGTTGTTGGTTGTGCTTGTGTGATGCATTACCCTTCTAGTTACTTGCTTATGGTGGCCAGCAACTCTTTTCTATGTTCTGGTCTAGTTTCAAGACTTCACTGATTTGAGTGCTATGAAAACCAAGGCCAGTTCTCGACAATGGAGCACCCCACTCATCAAAACAGTTCTAAGCATATCCAGTTCTGTTTCTAGTGGTTCAATTTGTTGGCTGTGAGATGCCAAGACAATGCTCTGTACATGAATGGCTACAACCAGCCTCTGTAGGTGATGTCCACTAGCAACAAATCTACAACCTAGTCAATGCCCCTGGATTCCTTGCATGTGTTCAAGCCCAGTGGGAACAATGCACCAGTTTAAACAATTTCTGAGTTGGGAAACAAGGCATGAAGGTGAGAATGTTCACATTCTGAATTGAGGGACCCAATGATCATCAATATTCAAAGTCGGTTACCTCCCAAATCTTAAACCTCTCCCACAACAGCCCAGCATGCATCTTACTATCTTGGCTGGAAAGACACTTTAAATCCACTTCTCTGTCAATTAACATCTCCACAAATAAATAATTTACATACTTAAGGCTCTACTTCTTTTCATAAGATTTGAATCAATAACTTAATGAAACTAAACCTTACATCAACATACTGATTTATTTTTCACTGTAATGAGTATCTAGTTGATTGCTTAGAGTTGGCAACTTGGCATTACCTTGCATTGCAGATATGATAGAGAAAATAGAATATAAACTATTTGCTTTGGATTATTAGAACTTACAGCCAAATTTTTCTTCCCTAAAATTGTTTTTTGTCATTTGTTTGTAGCATAAGTTATAAAGCCACTAATGCCCTAAACTCTGCATATACAGTGCTTGTATCCTGCAAGTCTACACCCGGAAATTGGTAATTAAGTGTGTAGGATTTAAACCAATAAATTAACCAACATTTGTGTTCCTTGTTGTTTAACTTGGTTCCTTGATCCTGATGCTCATGCTCTTCACCCATCAGCAACATCCAACTCCTCAACTTGAAGAATCCCAGGTATGAGCAACATTAGCCTTGCTGTTTTATGCACAGTGTTATATACAGTTTATTTGTGAGATCTTTTCTTATGAGTACAGCATAATAAGTAGCCTTCTGGGAATGATTGTCTTTGAGATCTTTTCTTATGAGTACACCTTAATAAGTAGCCTTCTGGGAATGCTAGTTTTTGAGATCTTTTCTTACGAGTACATCTTAATAAGTAGCTTTCTGAGTTCTATCGTATGGGATCTCAGTTAACCACTAGACTTCAATGAATTTCTTCTCAACAGAGAACCATGCTTCTTCTATGATTGTAGAACTAAAGCCTGCACGAGGACAGAGCACCAGTTGGCGAAGATCTCCAGCGTTGACAGTCGTCAAATATGCATGAAATGTTTGGTAAAGTAGCTAGTGACAAATGTGATCAGAGCATCCAAATGTCAAATGAAAGGACCAAATGTTAAGATCACTCACTTGAAGAACACATGGACCTATTGGAGAGATATTTATCATATTCCAGGAAAGGGAAAATAACCCAAATGTTGATTCTAATCAAACACCAAAGCATATAGATTTCAAACACTCAATGAATATTTGCTAGACTACATATGAATTAGTTCACTTTATAGATCTTTGTTGGAGGCTAATCATATTTATGGTTAGTGTTTATAATTGATAGTGTAAATTTGTTTGTCACATTACTAATTTTATCTCTTGTGCCTCCTCCCATACCTCTCTTTCACTCTCAAGTTTTTTTTCTGTTGTTCAGACCGTGGCCTTCTTTTTTAGTGGCTCAGAGAATAATTTAGCTACAAAACTCTTGATGGTAATTTAAGTAATGTGAAATTTTCAAATATGATACATGGGATTAATTGGAGGGAATTGTATGTACTGCAAATGTTGGTATAGAAATCTATATTAAAATAGAGTTTGGTTACCTCAGACATCTAACATGGTTTGGTGTACTTTGAATTCCTATGTAAATGAAAGTATAGTTGCGCAAGAAAAATCACTTCTTGACAATCTCTCACAGAAAGGAGGAAAATCCAATTTCAATACTTGTGAAATATTGGTTGAAGTTCATGCGTTGGTACTTTTGTTTGGGATGCATCTCATGAGAATTGTATGATTGTGGATTGAAATAGTCACTTTCTGGCCAACAACTTGCAAGTGGGGTAAATGGCAATCTACTATACACTTATGATTAAAGGATGGAATCCCATAATTATGTCTCTCAATAACCCCACTACTTATATGAACATTGTGCAAACAAGTCTACAAGTTTTGGAACACTAATATAAGTGCCTGCCTAAATTATATAGACATTCATTCCCAAATTTTCTCATACTTTGGAATAGGCACGAAGATAAGTTATTAAGATCACATGGATTTAGTCAAATCCCAGTTTTCAAGGCAGGGATTAGCCAATTTGGGACTATTATAGACATTCAAGAGGTAAATTTGACATTTTCAAAGGAAAATGACAGAGTAGTAAAAAGTAAGAGATTAATAACAACTAGCATAGGTTTTCAAAGAAAAGAAACAAGAATTAGAAATCAAATCCAAATTTAATGGCATTAATCCAGGGCATCAAGGCATGAAATCAACAATTCCATATTTCAAGAGTATGAATCATCAATTGATAAAACACATGGTAGCAGAAAATCAACAAGGAAGGTATTAGATCCAAATTCATAGAGATCAAACCCAAAACCTTAAATATATGTGGCAACATTTTTTTCTACATTTGAATTAAAGGTAGCCTCATTGCATTTGAGAACAAGTGGCAGTCTCTGACAAATAACAAGGGGGTTTGACTCCAGCTCAAGCAAAACGAGATACTCTACAAGGAATATCAGATCTATTTTAATTATTTAACAATTCTATTTCCAACAAGACTTAATAATAATTTGTCATTTGTATTTGTGTGTATACTTAATTATTTGTAATAGAATAAGGTTGGGAATTTTTGGAAAAAATCCTTATGTATTTCTGTAGACTTTGAGATTAATATATTTCGCTATAAACATTCTTATATGCCCAGTTTTTAACTTTTTAGAGATTCATGTATGAATGATTTCATGTCTATTTCTACCGTGTTTAACTTCTCATTAGCCATACCTTTTTAACATTAGTCTTCAGTATTTGAATAAATCTTAATGAATAAGAATTCATGTGGAATTGCTCAGATTCATGTTATTCAGATGCTTAATTATTTTTTCAACTTAAATATCACTGCAGAAATCCTAGTGCTATGTTTTGATGTTTTGCAAGTCTACACCCGGAAATTGGTAATTAAGTGTATAGGATTTAAACCAATAAATTAACCAACATTTGTGTTCCTTGTTGTTTAACTTGGTTAATTCATGTCTTACAATATTACCAATTTTGTGATATCTCTACAAGAAAGTAAAGCAGCAAGTCAATTTAATCAATGTCAATTCATTGCTCACTAAGGGAATGTTTTTTTCACGTCAAATGCCTACCTGTGGAATGAAAATTGCCCATGAGTAGCACTTCGGAATGTTCAACATTCATGCAAAAGATGAGTGTTATCTTCCATTTAAGGTCTGGAGTTAATGCAATCCCTAAATAATCATGATTATAAAGCTTTTCTGATATAAATCTACATAGATGTGGGTCAAAATATTAGACACATTGATAATTAATAACATGGAATGCTATCATCAATTTCAATGCTGAACAGGGGTTTGTCGAATCTTATAAGTTTTTGCATTGAGATGAATCACATCAGTTCCTCATTTTCCGAATAAGTTAGATAAAAATGTCATAGTGCACAATGAAGCAGTGTCAAGTTAGTTGTTCAGCTCATTAATTGACAAGAGGAGGGTTCATCTACAGCACAAATGAATGAGGAAGGCATCAAAAGCATGGACAGCACCATGATTTCTTATGTAAAGGAGACAAATGTGTTGCTTGGTATGGACATATTTTTTATTTGTGTACTTTATAAAACTACAAACTTGTATTTATGTAAGCATTGAACGTTATAGAGTATGGACAGGATGTAACCTCTGCTCACTATTTTTCTGAAGGCATATGAGGTTGGTTGTGCTTGTGTGATGCATTACCCTTCTGGTTACTTGCTTATGGTGGCCAGCAACTCTTTTCTATGTTCTGGTCTAGTTTCAAGACTTCACTGATTTGAGTGCTATGAAAACCAAGGCCAGTTCTCGACAATGGAGCACCCCACTCATCAAAACAGTACTAAGCATATCCAGTTCTGTTTCTAGTGGTTCAATTTGTTGGCTTTGAGATGCCAAGACAATGCTCTGTACATGAATGGCTGCAACCAGCCTCTGTAGGTGATGTCCGCTAGAACACTGAGTCAAAATTCTGATACCGTGGAATTTGGATTTTATAAAATGGTTTGTTAATTCAATAGTGAAATCACTTTTTTTCTTGTTCTTTTAGATTCAGATATTAGAAAACTCATTATTGAGAATCAGAATATTCCATAGTTTCAAGAAACAATAAAACAATAGAATTTTGCTCTCGCTTGGATTGTGGTCTAGCAGCAAGTTGGAGCACTTATTGTAAAGAATGATTTAGGTTTGGCCAGGTTTTGGTCAAAAGATAGAGTCTTTGCACTCTTTGGGTTGTGGTCAAAAGCTAAAGTCTTTGCACTGCTTTGGGTTGTGGTCTACTAGCAAAGGTGGAACACTCGTTATAAAGATGATTTAGCTTTGAACAGGCTTATCCTTATTTAGGTTTGGGCAGGCTTTGGTAGAGAATTACATAATTGAAAATCCGTGTACTTTAAAGTCTTTGCAGTCCTCTGGTTGTGGTCTACCAGCAAGGTGGAACACTCTTTGTAAAGACGATTTAGGTTTGAACAGGCTTATCCTTATTTAGGTTTGGGCAGGCTTTGGTAGAGAATTACATAATTGAAAATCCTTGTACTCCTTTGGTCTGTGGCCTAGCTACAACTTGGAATACTCGCTGTAAAGTTGATTTAGATTTGAGCAGGCTTTGGTAGAAAACTACATAAGTGAAAGTCCTATTGACCTTGACGTTCCACACATGGAACACATTAAATGTAACGAGGCCCTGTTTACCGGTGTGGTTATCCAAATTTTGTTCTTAGAAAACATAGAAAAAATACACTTCTCCAGAGTAACAAAGTAGCAGAAAAACAACTAAATTGATTACCGTGGGAAAATTGATGGGTCGTGTGACGCTCAGAGAAGAACTTGGTCAGTGGTCTTATTAATGAAGATGCTTTTATTGCGACTTGAAAAGCTTGTTTGATATCCAGTTGACATGTGCAGTTGTTTATGTAGCTGTCAACATGTTATTTATGAGCTTGCTGGTTTAATGCTTGACTGTTGCTCAACAACAAATTAACAGCGCCGACGAGATTATGTGAGAATTTCTTCCTTTGTTTTGAAAGAGTGGTGCTCCCTCAGAGTTTACAGCCCAAGTAAAAGTGGAACTCTATGCACTGAAAACCCTCTTGTGATTGTAAAGTAATGACTCATAAACATACCCTTATTCTTTGGGTAGCACATATATGAGCCATGTCATGGAAACATTGAAAGGTGTATCATTCATCTCACAGAAAAGAACAGAACTGAAGGGACTTGTAGGAAATAAAATGCTACAAACATTTCTTCCTAATGGACAATGAAACGGAAGTGCTCACATCAAATAAGTGTGCAGAAAGTAACCATCCTACGTACAATAACGTTATAGAGACCCGATGAATTAAACATGAATTCAACCATTGTTTATATTTGGGAGTGATAACAAAAGAATGAGGAAGATACAAGTAAGACATATGTAACAGATATGAATTTAACAATTTGAAAAAAAGCACAAATGAATGAGGAAGGCCTCAAAAGCATGGACAGCACCATGATTTCTTATGTAAAGGAGACAAATGTGTTGCTTGGTATGGACATATTTTTTATTTGTGTACTTTATAAAACTACAAACTTGTATTTATGTAAGCATTGAACGTTATAGAGTATGGACAGGATGTAACCTCTGCTCACTATTTTTCTGAAGGCATATGAGGTTGGTTGTGCTTGTGTGATGCATTACCCTTCTGGTTACTTGCTTATGGTGGCCAGCAACTCTTTTCTATGTTCTGGTCTAGTTTCAAGACTTCACTGATTTGAGTGCTATGAAAACCAAGGCCAGTTCTCGACAATGGAGCACCCCACTCATCAAAACAGTTCTAAGCATATCCAGTTCTGTTTCTAGTGGTTCAATTTGTTGGCTTTGAGATGCCAAGACAATGCTCTGTACATGAATGGCTACAACCAGCCTCTGTAGGTGATGTCCACTAGCAACAAATCTACAACCTAGTCAATGCCCCTGGATTCCTTGCATGTGTTCAATCCCAGTGGGAACAATGCACCAGTTTAAACAATTTCCGAGTTGGGAAACAAGGCATTAAGGTGAGAATGTTCACATTCTGAATTGAGGGACCCAATGATCATCAATATTCAAAGTCGGTTACCTCCCAAATCTTAAACCTCTCCCACAACAGCCCAGCATGCATCTTACTATCTTGGCTGGAAAGACACTTTAAAGCCAATTCTCTGTCACCCAACAATATTAAATGAATCAGCACAGGATGATTCCCAACATTCAAGAAAACATTCAATGCTTCTTGTATAAGATCCTCTAGTTTATTCACAAAAGGCTACTTGTCAAACTGATAGGTGTACAATCCAAATGTATAAAACTTAGAAGCAGTCTTCTAGAATCTCATATGTTTGCCATCTCGCAATTGTAAGACTCTTAGAGAGAAAATTATGTGGCATCAAATAGAACAACACAACATATGAATAATTTTTGATCATATATTCTAGTATTTTTGATATGCTCTGTTTCAAATTGGCAGGGTTTGACTCAAGAATCACAGAGCAAGCCATCTGTTATAGGAACAGCTTCCCTCAACCTCGGGGAGTATGCATTGCCTATGGAGAATAGTATCAAAACTACCAAGATTCCTGTATCTTGCTTTACTGGAGGAATGGCACCTGAAGCAGCACTTACTGTAAGTCTTCCCTTCCCTGTGGTATGTGTGCACCTTTGCTAACATCTAGACATACATCCAAAGCCTTTGCTAACATCTAGACATACATCCAAAGCCTTTGGTAACATCTACACATACATACACTGTTTCTGTTTTTTGTATTTTCTTTGTAGCTAAAATTTCCTTGGAGTCCTTTAAAGATCCTTGGTCATTCATCTTGTGTTGTGTAGGTTGCTCTCAATTTTGTGGAGCTTCGAACTGGTCAGGAAGTAATGGACCCAGTTAATAGAACTATTGTGCCATCATCACCTTCGGATGGAGAACCATTGTCAGAAAAGGAGGAGCTTTCTGCTCTCAAAGCAGGTTTGAGAAAAGTTAATATTTTTAGAGATTATGTAGGAGCAGGAAGATCAAAGAAGGCTTGTAGAGAAGAGGATGGGAGTGATGGTAGATTGTCTGCAAGGAGTGATGGATGTGAATATGTATTTGACAGTGATTCTGTTGATGAATGTGATGAGGATGAGGCTGAGGTTGAGGATTGCTTGAAACATTGGATGGAAGACAAGTATGTTAGGGCACCACCTTGTGTGGTCTCTTGGGCCAAATGGCTAGCTAGGAATGCTATGCTATTGCAAAACAAAGGAGTCCCAACTTTTCAGGTAACCCACTAAATCAGGTACACATAATAATAATAATCTATTTTTATAGTCACAACCTAAACTGTCACCAAATTGATATGGAGGGTTGTGATCAGCTGGTCAGAAAAGAAAAGAAAAACAAACACCAAAAAAGCAACCTAGAATAATGGCAGAAGTAAACATTAACAATCCGTTGGCCATAAAATATAGGAACAATGTCCGTTGGCCACGCCTACTGAACAATCTGCATTATTTATTCCGTTGCTTCTCAACTGGGCAGCCCTTAGGATTTGTGTTGCAATTTGCAGTGTTTGCTGGTGCAATGTTTGAGGTTCTGTAAGATCAATTTTTTAAAATTATCTTTAGCGTTGCCAAGCCTGGCTTCCATGTTGGTTATCATTCCCCTGTTGGATCAACGATATCGTGTTTTCTACATCACCAGTTTGGCTCCCATATATGCTGTGTGGATTTTCTTTGTTCTGTGGAAACATCTGAAAAAACAATCTCCTGTTCATGTTCATGGTAAGGAAGATACCCATGAATTAGACACAAAGTATCTGAAGAATCTCACTAGCCTTCCTACAATTTTCACTTACAAGAATATTGAGACCGCCACAGGGGGGTTTAGAAAAGAGATTGGAAAGGGTGGATTTGGGAAAGTATACGAAGGGAAATTGAGTGATGGTATTCCGGTGGCCGTCAAATGTCTGGGCGACAGGGCAGGACAGGGGCAGAGAGAATTTTGTGCAGAAGTGGCCACCATATCTTCCATCAATCATTCCAATCTTGTGAGTTTGCGTGGTCTTTGTGTTGAAGGGCAACATCGAATTCTGGTGTACGAATTCATGGCCAACGGGTCTCTTGATAGATGGTTGTTTGGCTCAGAAAAACAATTGGATTGGAAAACCAGATATTCGATTGCGGTCGGTACTGCCTGGGGACTTGCTTACCTGCACGAGGATTCGAGGCTTTGCATTCTGCATCTGGACATCAAGCCTCAGAACATTCTGCTGGACGAAAATTTCAAAGCGAAGGTCTCCGATTTCGGCATGGCGAAGTGTATGGACAGAGATATAGAAAGCCGTGTGGTGACTCAAGCGAGAGGGACGCTGGGGTACATGGCGCCCGAGTGGTTTCATGAAGTCGGAATCACTTCAAAGAGCGATGTGTTCAACGACGGGATGGTGCTTCTGGAAATCATCAGCGGGCGCAAAAACGTGGATAGTTCTCAGGATTCGGAGCACTGGTTTTTCCCTTCTATTGCTTTCAGCAAGGCGAAACAAGGGAAAATGGAAGCATTGTTGGACAGCAGATTGAAATTGGAAAGGACAGAAGATGTGAATGAGGCGCCTAGGTTGATAAAGACGGCACTGTGGTGTATTCAGAGCGATTGGGCACTGAGGCCTTCCATGGGAACAGTGGTGCGAATGTTGGAAGGGGATTTGGATATCATGGATCCTCCATTCCTCTCCACCTTTCCTTTTTCCCCATCTAGGGCTGCCCAGACGCATACCGCTTCACCCGTTGCGACTGGTAGTTTGGACAATTCAGAAACCTAGACCTCGAAAAGAACAGTTTGTAGCAGGGGTTAAATTTCACGGGTCCCTTATCCTTATGCATGAGGTAATTGTTGGGTCTGATAGCGAAGGGTACCTGCGCGCTGAAGAGTTCCTGGCCTCCAAGCTGCAGAGCGGTAAGCCCAGCGCAACGGAATCGCAGAGCAGAGCGGGAAGTGTTGTGCAAAGCGGAATCGTGCGCTCCAGACCATTTCGATACTCCCCCCATGAATTCCAGCTCGTCGCTGATCGGTCAGGGATGTCAGGCGGCATTCAGATTTTTTTGTCAGGGAATGTCAGCGCTGTCAGGGGAGGGTGGCGGAGAAAGAGGGTGGCGGAGCTAGGAGATGGTGGTGGAGGAGGAAGAGTTTACCGGTAGCCGGAGCCGGACGATTTTCCGGCCAGTGCCGGAAAACGGGCCATTCTACAGCCTAGGTAGACTACTCCTGACCTGAACAATTGCTGCTTGCATTTTAAAATGACATTTTTTTCTATTTTACTTATTTTATAACAAATTGTTGCCTGCATTTTTAAAATGACATTTTTTTTAATTATTTTATTTTATAGGTGGGAAATGACTCCTTTTAATTTTATTTATTTTGTTTTATGGGCAGGGGATTTTGAACTATGTGCTTATACTATGAATTCATTTTAAATGCTTCCATACATGGTCATGGACACTTCTCCCATCAATATTGTGTTAGGAATACCTATGTGTACATGGTCACAACTATCAGTATATTCAATGCAATCAATTCTTTAATGTGGGTGGACAGTATATGCTATCCATTGATGAATTCTGTACTCACTAAAATCTATTAATTAATATATACTACCACTGCGCATTACTTAAGAAATAGTTAATTAAGAATGTTAGATGACAAAATTTCAATTATATTGATAAGATACAATTTAGGATAACTGTATATGTCATTTTTGAGTATATATGTAAATTAAAATGTTTGTGTGCCGGGAGGTTTGCAATTTTGGAAGTTATATTTTGTTATCATTATTCATTTATGTTAAATGAACCAATTCTTCTTTTTCATTAGTGTGTATGTGTAAACCTGTAAAATCTTCTTTATATTTGTATGCATAATTTTCATTGCTAGTAGAATGTTCGTATTTTACATATTGATAAAATTTGGTTACATCAATGAAGAGTAGGTGAACATTTTAAAGAAAACTGTAGTAGTTATTTTTCCCAAGGAAAATCAAATCCCACAATTGTTTTGATTTAAAACACTAAAGTGTGATAGATAACCTATTGACTACCATAATTTTTTTGATTCTAAACACTAAAAAGTGGTAGATAACCTATTGATTGCCACAATTTTTTATTTAAAACACTAAACAGGACTGCCACTTGAGAATTTATTACCATAACTAAATCAAGTTTGGAACATAAGTAAAAAACACAGCTCTATGAGAAGAAAAGCCGCAACAAAACAAATCAAATTATCTATAGTGAGGAAAGAGCTATCCTTCCATGATTGAAAACAAAATCAAGATTCAAAAAGCTGTCGCATTTTTACTACCTCAAAATAAAAATAGCGTCAAGGCTTCTGTGAAGGCATGTCTTCAACATATTTTTTCAACGAAACCCTTGAACAAAAAAAATGTATTTTTCAACCAAATTTAAACAATAAAACCATTAAACACTATCTCCAAAACAAATACCTGTAACGAGTTGAGCCACCCAAAAAATTTACGAATATCATAAAATAATATCATTGAAATTTGAGACTGTTGATTTTGAAAGCAAATTATTATTCGAGTCGCCATTTACTAATCGAATACGGTGACCAATGAAGCCTACTCATAAAATCAAAGAAAATGTTTAAACAAATTTCCTATGACTTTCAAATTTGACGGAGGAATTTGGGTTTCAAATTCCAACTCTCATAGCTTTCTATTTTGTTGACTTACAACAAGTGGACGGAGCAGAGCTTTGTTTTATAACAATATGCAATTAGGTTATGACCTCGGCATACTCTGAAATTTAAACCAGATTTTAGATGTTTCAAATATTTAATGTTGTATTTAAGTATTTAAATTAAATATTTAGTGTAATTTTAAATGGGCTATATTAGAAAATAATATTATGAGAAAAATCATGGGTTAAAAAATTTATGGGAAAAATGAGGGGTTGTCAAAACTTTGAGTCTGAAAACCATTAAGATTTACATAACATGAGAAGACAAGATAAAACATGACAAGACATTACAACATCTCTTTCATACAGGGCAGAGAGTAATAAGACTAATTTGAGTCTTGTGGATGATTAAAAAAAATCAAAATAATTATGAACAATCAAGTCTTTATGAATTAATATTGATACAATAAATGAATGTTTGTGCACTTGGATCCTTGCATTGCAAAGGTAAGTTCATGCACTATTCTTCTTTGCCAAAATTGTTCAAAGTAAATGATTAAGTTGCCATAAATGTAAGGTTGATTCAATAAATATAATGCTTGTGCATTGCAATCCTTTCAATACAAAGACGCATGTGTTGATTAAGGTGTTGCTAATAGTAGCTTATGCACTAGTGACACCTTGAAATCTATGATTTCCATCTTATGTTAGGCCTTACATCTTACTGAGCAAGGTGGGCAGAATTGTAACTGCTTTGAAAATTTGCATCGATATTCCAAAAAACAAACACTAGGGTTGCTCATTTGAACTTGTTTATTTCCTTGGATTTGCATATCAAAGCCCTGCCTTTTTGCCTTATATAAAACTTCCTATGTCACAAGGTTCATTGAACTTGAACCTCCAGGTTAAAAATTTGGCGAACCTAAAAAAAATGAGGTTTGTCTAGGGTTGTTGAACCTCAAAGATTAACTTAGTAAGGAACTTGAATGAACTTGAACATGAAGACATATAAGGAAAATCTAATAAAAATTTGAAAGGTTTGAACACAATTTTGATTTAGGTTTCGTTCAATTTGATTAAAATAAAATAAAATTGAAGGGCTTGTAACATGTACCTCATTTATGAGCTTCATTCTCAATGGTGTGCACCTTACTTTTGACCTACGTACCTCGACATCACAATTTATCTAGTGGGTTGTGCCTCAGACATCCCTCTTTACTGCAGTGCACTAAGTTTTGTGTATATATAGGATGTGCTGGTATGTGTCTATGAATCATAAAAAAACAATGATAGGGTCCATGATCTTAATAGCAAGATCTACCTTCTCCCACCAAGAATCAACTAATACTACGTTCCTTGAATATTTTTGAGGCTACTTGATATGTATTTCTCCAAAATGACCAAAATTATAATAATTGTGGCCCCAAGAGCAATCTTGACCTCCCTCAACCTCTTCAACATGATGAAAGTGGAGGCAAATCATGTATTTTCAATCTTCAATAATTATATATGTGTGTACTCTTTGTAGATTGTGAGGGCATTGGTATGATTTTATACAATGTTGTTGATATGTCGTGCATCGTTAATATGATTTTCAAACCATAAAACATTAGAAGCTATATATCTAAATGTTAAATTCAAGGAATGGACAATTCAAAGTGTCCAAAATATTTTTGGATAAGGAGACACCAATTCAAGTTAGAAGGGCAAAAAGAAGAAGGATCTGAGAAAGATCAAGTTCCTCCATTGCCATGAGTTCAGACACTGTGCCACTAAGTGTTCTAATTGGGAGAAGGAATCCATAAAGGATCATCTAGTTGCATCAATAGAGGTAGATGAATTTTCTTCCAAGTTCAAGAAATATTTCTCATTGATTGCTTGCATGGTAAGCTTATTAGACAATAACATATGGTATATTGATTCATGAGCATCCTTCCACATGATTGAGAACAAGAATTATTTCAATCACATGAAGGAGAAGAAAATGCAGTTTCAGATCGAGCTAGGAGATGATGGTATATCTGCAACTAAAGGAGTTGCTATTTGTTAGTTTTCAGAGGGAGTTAGGTAATCCTCTCCATCTTAAAGATATCCTGTATGTTCCAGGCCTTGGGAAGAATCTTGTTTTGGTAGCTACCCTTGAGGATAAGGGTTATGATGTCATCTTCAACAATGGCAAGGCTTACCTCCAATGCTTGTCCAAGGAAGAAAAATATGTACTTATTAAAGGTTGAGACAGGTGCATCATTGTGCAACAAGGTAGGAAGCTCTTATAGTAGAGAAGTGATGGTTGAGTGAGAGTAGTATAGAGCTCTCAAGATGAGGCCTTAGCTAATATCTTAGTTTGAGACTTCGCTATTCAAAAGTATAACTAGGTTCAATTCTCATAATGACATGTGTAATTATGATTTTATGTAATTGATGTAAAGAAGAAAATAAAATTATTTTTGTAATTCTTAAATCATGGGTTTCATGATCAATGAATTTTATTTTTATAGTTAAGGCTCCCATTGTGATCCTTTAGGGTCATAGAGTCTAGGAAGTCAACATCATGTATTGAAGACATGTTATATATTGTAAAAGGAAATTTGATTGTGTAACTAACTCTCCAAGACCTTGTCACAAGCTACTTCTCATGTCGGCCCTTCTAAGAAGATGAAGGTGTTTCTAGACAAGCATGTCAACCCATATGCAAGAAGAAGTCACCTCATTTTGATGGAGGGATCACTATATATAGACGTGCCCAAAACAACCCTTTCTTCCATGTCGTATCCTCCAACCAACATCGCTTCCATAGAGATGTATTATCACAAGATTGGATTCACAAGGATGTGTCTAATGAGGTTGGAGGTCACCTTTACTTATTCAAATAGTTGAGGATCAAGATACATGTCACTTGGGCTTCATGATACTACATGAAGGTGTGGCAAAACTTGACAATTTGTATTGGTGGGATTCACTTCAAAAACATATTTCTCCTTGTCCAAATTTAGTGATCTTTAGGTTGATTTTGGTCCTCTCAAAAAGAGGAGTTCAACGCAATAATTATGTCCATCAAATGAGTTGTCTAAAGTGGAATTTGGCCCTAGTTGCCAATTTAAACACTCCCTCTCAACTAGGGAGAATTCCATTTGCCAATATCTGACCATTGATCAACATGTCATCTTGACATCATGAACAATATCTATATCTTGTCTTGCCTCTATTGAACATTAGTATAGATAATAAGAATAATCGATCGAGAGTGAGTCACAAGACCTTACCACTCTCCACTGACAAAAGTCAATCCACATAACCAGGGATAGAACCCCAAAAAGACTTTATCCCAAATCAAGTTGTTGAACACCATGTATCCTATGCTTAGGGAGTATGGTAGTACACGATGTGTCCATCTGTAGTGCTATGGTCCCTATCCTCTTTTCCCAACTCATTAGCCAGATGAGAGGTACTTCCCATGAGTCCTAGAGTACATGGTTAGGATGTATGTTGGGGCATCTACAAGAGAAGGTGAACCACTCATCCTGTTCATATTCCATAGGAGAAAGTGACCCACTCACTCTTTGTGACATCATGGGGTATCACAAGGGAAGCTGAACCACTCACCTTGTACAAAACATACGAAGGGGAAGGTGAGCCACTCACCCTATGGTCGCATGGCCCCTAGGAGCTCCCAGAGTTTAACGTTCAACCAGGACCATCATAACAGGGTCTTCCCACAACTCCCAACCTCTCTCTGAAGGAAGTTAAACTTGACCTTATCGAGAGGTTTGGTAAGGATGTCAGTAACTTGCACATCCATCCTGAAATGGATATTTATTGCTCCCCACTATTCCATATCCCAAATAAAGTGGTACCTGATGCCAATATAATTAGAGTAGTCATGGAACATAGGATTCTTTGAAAAGTGAATCCCATACTGCAATATATAACTAGTGGTTTCCAATACATGCTCAAATGGATCACTGAAGAGCTTCCTCAATCAACTAGCTTCATAACAATAAGCCATGCATGCTTCTTTATACATTTAGCCTCAATAATGATCCCAAAGAAATAAAATTAAGAAATATAGTACTAGATGTTCTCTTTCCACTCATCACCTTGCCAACTGAGCCAACATTAGAAGATCTATGAAATCTTAAATTTTGAATCATAGAGATATCTCAACAAGAAACTATCCAATATATGAGGCTCATCCATAGATTGACTCAGAGTCTGTATAACCTGGCATATGATAGGTGTTTATTAAGAACAATAGGGATCCCACAAGATATATATATCCAAGACCAATAACTTCTCCATCTCATCATACCTTTATGTGCAGGAAATAATAGCATCAAGGCTAGGTCTTCCATCTTGACTTTAAAAGTCAACTTCCTCATACATTAATAAATGAGAGGGTAATCATATTTTAAGAATACATCATCAAAGGCTGCATATTTACAATCCAATTGACATTTCTTGTCCACTTTCCAAGACATAATCATTGAGCTATCTACAACCTACACCTTTCCTATTATTGAATCTTAGGTCCTTGTACCAAAGTAATCAATCATAATTATGCAGCTTCCATACATCCTCCAAGGTAACAAAGATATATATCAAGGCATCATCAAAGTCATCATGCTCAGATGTCATGACTTGCCTTCACCAATAATCATCGAGCAAGAAAAGTTATCAGGTCATTTTTCTAGGGATTTTATAACTCCCTCTAAAGCATTGCTTCAGGTGATCATATATTCTTTAATCAAGAGCCTTCTCATACGAGAGATGAGAATTTCCATGGGGCAACTACAAAAATAAACTTTTAGGAAGCTTGCTTCAGCTCAGAGATGAAAACTTTGAAGAATCATCATGTTCCTCTTCAACCAGGGTGAAGAAATCCTCCCATGAGATTATACCAAAACAACTGCATTATCCTTCATCGCGAGATGACTGCTACCAACACATAAAATTTCCTAATCCATGATGAGGAGGGGTCCTTTACATTCAGGAATCCACATCTATAAGACAATTCTTCATATGATCATGGTGTTAACACCAGAAAATCATACACATATTATACAATTTAGAGTGGATGAGGACTAAGGCTTTTTTTATGGTGGCTCATACTTCAATGCAGGCTTGGAGAGGTTCTTGTTGATGTAGTAGATTATGTGCTCTCTATTAGCATGTTCTTCTTAGACTAGTACACCAGTGATGGCTACTTCAGATGTTGAGAGGTAAAGGGTATAGTCTTTGTTATGGTTAGGATGGCTAATCAAAGGTGCCTGAGACAATGCGTATTTTAGGGCTTCAAATGAGTCTTGTGCCTCTTGGTCCCAGTGGAAAGGGATATCCTGATGAAGAAGGCATAAGAAGCTATGTGCACAGGTGGCGTAGACGGGAACAAAGCAACGTAAGAAGTTGGCCTTACCCTGCAAGCTTTGGAGCTGCTTTAAATTTTTTGGAGGTGAAATTTCCTTAATGGCTTGGAATTTGAGAGCGTCGAATCTAATACCTTGATTGGAAACAATGAATCCTAGTAGTCGTCTTGCATTAACGCAGAATACACACTTGAGAGGGTTCAAGCGTAGGTTATGTTGTCAACATCATTGACATACCAACCACATGTCCTCTAAATGGTCATCTTTCTTTCTGGATCGTACGATAGGGTTGTCCAAATAGGTGAAAATAAGATGAGCTAGATCATGGAAGATATAATTCATGGCTTGTTGGAAGGTGGCCCCAACATTTTTAAGGCCAAAGGGCATCACTCGATATGCAAATGTGCCTCATGGGGTTGTGGAGGCCATTTTATACTAATCAATGTGAAAAATTTGATTTTGATTATACCCAGAGCATGAAGGATAGGGCCTCATGTCCTACACAAGCATCGATAACTTGGTTGATGAATGGCATAGGGTAGTTTTCCTTGGGATAGACTTTGTTGAGATCTCAAAAATGGGTACAAACTCGTATGGTGCCTTGTTTTTTCATGATGAGTACATGGTTAGAAACCCAAGACGTGTAAGTGATAGGATAGATGAAACCAACTATGTGGAGTTTTTCAAACTCCTTCTTGATTGCTTCTGCCTTAGAGGAGTGTAATTGACGTCGTTTCTTCCTAATAGGGTGGGCGTCAGGCCAGGTGTCAATGTGATGTTCCACAATGGTGGGCCTAATGCTTGACATTTCAGACTAAACCCATGTAAAGATATCCCTATATTCTTGGAACAAGGCAATGTATGAGGCCACCTTATTTTGGTAGCTAGTTGCCCCCATGAGATCTCTTCAACTACGCTAGGCTTGTTTGAAATATTGACCTTAATCGTAGATGAAATATTTGCCATGTTCCCTTCCTTGAATGCATCTAGTGTTGGGATGGGATTCTTAAACCAATCTACCTATCTTAGAGGCAGGAAATCTTTTGATTCTATGATGCAAATATCAAGGCTAGGTATGTCAGTAGGTAAAAATGCTTTTTCATGTAGAACGTACGAGCGATGATGCATGGTGTCCCATGGACATTCAGGTTTCATCATGGCATCTAGAATATATTTGTTTGAATGAAAAAGATTATCTATCATTGAATTGGGTTATGTAGGGCCTTGAGGTTGGAGTTTAGGCCTAGTAGTGCTGGTCGAGAAGAAAGAATAGGATTCAGTGGTTGATGTCGTAGAACCTAGTGAAGTTCACAATGTGAAGATATGATAGGTCTACACCGTCGGTAAAGGTACCACTGGTGTGGTGGGTTTAGCAATCTCGAGACCGAAAAATGACGAGAAAACATCACAAATCATGGTTCCTATGGATGAAGAAATGAATCGTATGTGATGTCGTGCGTTTCCAGCATTAGGTGGTGTAGAATTCTGTAATGGTGGGTTGATAATGAGTGGGAGGAAGTTCTTGTGACTGTGTTGGTGTATAAGGAGCAAAATTTTCTTCCTCAATGGGAGGTTAACGTTGAATGCTAAGTTTTCGAAATGTTTGTAGCATATGATATGTCTCGTCACTATAAGAGTTACTGGTGAAAATGTTTCACGCAAGGTAGGTACTGACACATGGCTCAGCGCATCAAACTACTCAATGACCCAACCAAGATGCCAAAATCAGGGTCTTCTTATCAAGATTATCAAGACATAGAATCTGTCATGCATTTTCTTCAAGGAACCTCTGTTTTCATGCTCATAAGGGTTGTTACAAGGAACTGCTCCAAAGTGCCATGCACTTCTTCTCCTAGCTGCCAGACTTCCAAGGGTACCCAAAGGTGCCAACATAAAGGTGTTGCATGAACTTCCATTGCTTTAACTTCTAGACAAAGATATAAATGGCTACTACTGATCTTTTCAACAAGATCTCATTAGCTTCTAGGCATCTTCTCATTGTCCTCCTTGAAGAGAACTCTTCTAACAACCTTTGACCTTTGATTAGGGCCTCAAACTTCCATCTATAGAATGCTCAGAGTAGAGTTGTATGAGTATCTTTACTCTTACAAATTGTTTCAAGGACAACTTCACTAGGACTTGGCATAAATAGGAGACAAAAAATTACATTTTTTACTGAGGCTTGACCTTTCTACAAAAGAGAGCATACATTTCCAAAACAACAGGCCAAACCAAGGCACCAAATCCATCTTAGTCAGTTGATCCTTCTCACTGTTTAATTTTGCATAAGATATTAAATAGTAATGATAATCCCAACCTTGATATCACAAATCTGTGCTCTTGGATATAATGTATCATGCTAATCAATAAAATATTATAAGTTTAGAACAACTCGACTCCATGTGCCATACATTGTAGGTTGTGCAAAATATTTGGATTTATTCTAGACATACAAGACTTCACAATAGGGCTCCTCACATTGCATGTTTTCATACAAGAATGATATGAATCCTCTACAACTGAGGATATTTATTTTTAGGCTCTCAGCCTTATTACCAATCAAGACACCCAAGGCATTTTATTTTGGAGCTTAGAGAAAAATGAGAATGTTGGCCCATTCAAGCACCCTTATCATGTCATATATGAGACTAGGTCATAGCTACTCGAAATTTCTACCACATGAATGCACAAAACAACAATGGCCCTTAAAGTGGATTCTTTAGTCATATGGATAAGCTCAAGACTATAAGGAGACTCTGCTCCATGGAAAGATTTTCCAACTTACTTGAATCCTTCCTGAAGAGCTTAATAGGATTGTAACATAACTCAAGTTGTTGGGAAAATCTTGACCAAACTGTTTCCTTACAATTTGTCCTTCAATAGGTACTGAGTTTTAGTTTTGAGATTATAATGTAGCTGCACAAGAAGGACTCATATCCCTTTGAGGATGAATTTTTGGGCTTCCAAATCTTCTTAAAATTAATGAGGCTCAGATATGAATCTTTCTTACTAGACAAAAAAATAATTTGATCCTAAGGTTGTTGTTGTTGGCAACATGTTTGTATTTGTGGTAGACATAAATCTAGCACTTGCTAGATTTCTCTCTCTACAATTTTTCTGTGTGCTTGAATTTGCGCTAAAAGGAAATCTAACACATGTTAGATTTTCTTTTTCATTGCAATGTTGTTAATCTAGCACACATTAGACTAATTTAGTCCTACAATGTTGTTATGTTCTTGTGTTTGCGTTAGAAGGAAATATAGCATGTGTTAGATTTCTTTCAAATTAAAATGTGCTTGTGTTTGTGTTGGAAGGAAATTTTTTACAAGTTAGATTTCTTATACTCTACAATGTTGTTGTTGGCAACATGTTTGTATTTGTCATAGACATAAATCTAGAACTTGCTATATTTCTCGAACTACAACTTTTCTATGTGCTTGATTTTGCGCTAAAAGAAAATCTAAACATGTTAGTTTTTCTTTTACATTGCAATGTTGTTA
Source organism: Pinus tabuliformis (assembly GCA_031772625.1). Classification (NCBI taxonomy): domain Eukaryota; kingdom Viridiplantae; phylum Streptophyta; class Pinopsida; order Pinales; family Pinaceae; genus Pinus; species Pinus tabuliformis. Next base: position 570,403,899 of record CM062816.1, read on the forward strand.
ATCTAGCACACATTAGACTTATTTACTCCTAAAATGTTGTTATGTTCTTGTGTTTGTGCTAGAAGGAAATATAACATGTGTTAGATTTTTTTCAAATTTAAATGTGCTTGTGTTTGTGTTGGAACAAGCCAGATTTCTTATACTCTACAATGTTGTTGTTGGCAACATGCTTGTATTTGTGGTAGACACAAATCTAGCACTTGCTATATTTCTCAATTTACAATGTTTCTATGTGCTTGACTTTGCACTAAAAGGAAATCTAACACATGTTAGATTTTCTTTTACATTGCAATGTGGTTAATCTAGCACACATTAGACTTATTTAGTCCTGCAATGTTGTTATGTTATTGTGTTTGTTCTAGAAGGAAATATAGCATGTGTTATATTTCTTTCAAATTTAAATGTGCTTGTGTTCGTGTTGGAAGAAAATTTAGCAGAAGCCAGATTTATTATACTCTACAATGTTGTTGTTGGTAACGTGCTTGTATTTGTTGTAGTCATAAATCTAGCACTTGCCGATTTCTCACTCTACAATGTTTCTATGTGTTTGAATTTGCGCTAAAAGGAAATCTAACACACGTTAGATTTTCTTTGAGCTTATAAATAAAGGGGCTCTGTTGCTTTATGAAATACAAAATGACCAAATTTTTCTAAACAGGTTTTTAATAATTGGAAAACACATATTTCATTAAATTTGGAAGTTTTTTATTACAAGGCCTTCAACAACATTCATTCTTTTGTAAATCTCCATATTAACTTGATTCAACATTAAAATAATTTAGTAATTTCAAACCAATTAGAGATCATGAATAGGTCAAACATGGGGTTTTATGTACAATAGTATCAATACAAAATAGGAGTGTGAAATCAAACTCTTAGAAGAAACTGATTTAAGCTAAATCATATTAGTACGTCAAACATCCAATAAAGAAATTATAGTTATGGATAACATACTAGATTCCTCGATGTTTAAATTTTATGTCTGGCAACTCTAACCCCTTTCCCCCCAAGCTACAGGGGATTTATTGATTGAATGATGGTGAAGTGAGGATCTTATTGTGAATAACAAGGATAGGTGTCCCTTGCATTGCATTGAAACTAGTCTACTAAAACCTTAGTAAAATGTTCTTGTGATCAATTTTCTATGGTCCCTTTGTGCCTTTATGAAGCACTAATGAGGGGGTCATCATTCATCTTCATAGCACGCAGACATCCACTATAAAATTTATACATTGTTGACCTAGGTATTTCAAGAAGGTTTGGCATCATTGATCTATCTCCACTCAAATCCAAGTACATCAAATGAGAGTTATTAAATGGGTATTCAAGTCATTCCATTATTATGCACGGTGTCACAAATTGAAGTAAACAAGAAACTTTAGTGGTGGCTTCTTTTCAGTAGTGGAGGCAAGAGTTTTCAAATATTAACACAGTTGATGGTAGTGCGGATATTGATCTCTCATTGTCAACATTGTCAAAACCAATAATAATCTCGATGTAAATTTAGAAGAAATAAATGTGAAACATAACTCATGTATTTTAGTTGAAATTTATATAAGTCCCCGTGTTCTTTAATTATTAAATACTTAATGTAAATACAAATAAATTATCATTAATATATTTATTTTGAAAGTTAAATATGTATTAAAAGGCATTTATCTATGACACTTGATTTTTCATGTAGTTTGAATAAACCACTTAAAGGTTATTATCAATTAATTCTAATTAGATTTCTGTAAGATAAATCTTTACTTACATTAATAGCTTTATTTCAAAAATAAATTACATCTATAAACTTGTATGAATACATATAACTAAATGAGATTCAATAAATAACCTCTGAGTCTTGTTGGATTCTATGAGATTATTTTAAGTACAAATAGTTTATTTAAGAATTGAAATTTATAGAATGTTAATATTGATGGGAAAAGCATGTCATATGGTCCAAAAATATTAAAGACATTACTTTATGATCATCTCTTGAATGAGCTTAAATAGTCTACTTAATGGTCATTGTGAATTTGTTAATCCATGTTTTATTAGAAAATTCATTTTCTTTACATGGTTTTTTATTTTAGAAATAGGAATGTCACATTTATACATTCATATTAAACCACGTGATCATTAAATAAAAATCAATTAATGGTTTCTTGACTTATTGACTTATATTACATGATTGCATATAGGAATAATTGATTTAATAATGCATAGTTAGAAAAAGTTGTCAATTCAAAATAGAATAAACCAGTTAGAACTCATAAAAATATATTTTTACACCTTGAAAATTATTTTGAGTTAATTTTATCGTTTTTATTTGTTCATATAATAAAAATATACAACGTTATGGCAGTTACAAGCATTAGAGTTTGAAGAATAATAAGATAAACAAGAAGACAAGTTATAAGTATCTGATATGACATTATCTTCATATTTGTAATGTTGCACCTCATCATCATCTTTGTTACCTTTATTTGTCTCCTTATTAAACATATAAAATATTTTGAATTGTGAAAATGAATAAAATCATTAAATAATAAGGAAAACAATTGTACAAATAATAAGTACGTGATGTTATATTTTGTTCTTGATTAAAGTTTTGTTTAACTTTCATTTGATCAATGTCTGGGTTCTCCTTGCTTGTCACTATAATAAATATAAAAAAATGTTATAAATGGTGACAATGAATAAAATTCATTAAACAACTATACAAAAAGAATCATCTATAATCGTCCATATAATAATTTTGTCTTGATTGTAGTTTTGTGGGACAGTCCCCTGGTCATTATATTCATTCTCTTTTCCATGTCAGTTGCAACCAGTTTTACATACTGACTTTGTTGTTTTGGATACATTGGATTTCAAAAAAGAACAATTCCACAAGGGATTTTATATTTAATTTTTTTGATTTCCTATTGGGAAAAAATGAGTTCAAGGACTTTACTACAGTTCTCTTAGTAGAACTTTGATTTTGTAATGACATATGCCAGTTTTTGGAAATTTTCATAAAGAACTCCAAGTTCAGCTATAAAATGACTAGTGAAATTTATGAATATAAGTCCCAAAACAATTATAGTTATGATATAATTCTTACTATACATTTCTATACTTTAGAATTAAAAAATTTCATAATGTGTGAGAGAATTTTTTAATTCTGAAGCATAGAAATGTGTAGTAAGAATTATATCATAACTATAATTGTTTTGGGACTTATATTCATAAATGACACTAGTCAAGTTCAAGGGAAATTTCCAAAGACCGGCGTACATAATTACAAAATCAAAGTTCTACTAAGAGAACTATAGTAAAGTCATTGAACTCATTTTTTTCAATACGAAATCGAAAAAATTCAATATAAAATCCCTTGTGGAATTTTTCTTTTTTGAAAGCCAGTGTATCCAAAACAACAAGGTCAATATGTAAAACTAAGACATTGATCAAATGAAAGTTAAACAAAACTTTAATCAAGAACAAAATATAACATGACATACTTATTATTTGTCCAGTTTTTTTCCTTATTATTTAATGATTTTATTCATTTTCACAATTCAAAATATTTTATATGTTTAATAAGGAGACAAATAAAGGTAACAAATATGATGATGAGGTGCAACGTTACAAATATGAAGATAATGTCATATCAGATACTTATAACTTGTCTTCTTGTTTATCTTATTATTCTTCAAACTCTAATGCTTGTAACTGCAATAACGTTGTATATTTTTATTATATGAACAAATAAAAATGATAAAATTAACAATCAAAATAATTTTAAAGGTGTAAAAATATATTTTTATGAGCTCTAATTGGTTTATTCTATTTTGAATTGACAACTTTTTCTAACTATGCATTATTAAATCAATTAATCCTATATGCATGTCATATAAATCAATAAGTCAAGAAACCATTAATTGATTTTTATTTAACTATCACGTGGTTTAATATGAATGTATAAATGTGACATTGCTATTTCTAGAATAAGAAACCATGTAAAGAAAATGAATTTTCTAATAAAACATGGATTAACAAATTCACAATGAGCATTAAGTAGATTATTTAAGCTCATTCAATAGATGGGCCATAAATGAATGTCATTAAATTTTGTGCACCATATGACATGCTTTTCCCATCAATATTAACATTCTGTAAATTTCAATTCTTAAATAAACTATTTGTACTTAAAATAATCTCATAGAATCAAACAAGACTCAGAAGTTATTTATTAAATATCATTTAGTTATATGTATTCATACAAGTTTATAAATGTAATTTATTTTTGAAATAAGGCTATTAATGTAAGTAAAGATATATTTTACACACAACTAATTAGAATTAATTGATAATAACCTTTAAGTGGTTTATTCAGACCACATGAAAAATCAAGTGTCATAGATGAATGCCTTTTAATACATATTTAACTTTCAAAATCAATATATTAATGATAATTTATTTGTATTTACATTAAGTATTTAATAATTAAAGAACACGAGGACTTATATAAATTTCAACTAAAATACATGAGTTATGTTTCACATTTATTTCTTCTAAATTTAGATCGAGACTATTATTGGTTTTGACAATGTTGACAAGGAGCGATCAATATCCACACTACCATCAACTATGTTAATATTTGAAAACCTTTGCCTCCACTACTTAAAAGAAGTCGCCACTAATATTTCTTGTTTAGTAACTTCAATTTGTGAGACTGTCCATAATAATGGAATGAATTGAATACCCGTTTAAGAACTCCCATTTGATGTACTTGGATTTGAGTGGAGATACATCAATGGTGCCTAACCTTCTTGAAATACCTTGATCAACAATATATAACTTTTATAGTGGATGCATGCATGCTATGAAGATGAGTGATGACCCCCTCATTAGTGCTTCATAAAGGCACAAAAGGACCATAGGAAATTGATCACAAGAACATTTTACTAAGGTTTTAATAGACTAGTTTCAATGCAATGCAAGGGACACCTATCCTTGTTATTCAGAATAAGATCCTCACATCGCCGTCATTCAATCAAAAAATTCCCAGTAGCTTGGGGGAAAGGGGTTAGAGTTGCCAGACATAAAATTTAAACATCGAGTAATCTAGTATGTTATCCATAGCTATAATATCTTTATTGGATGTTTGACATAATATGATTTAGCTTAAATCAGTTTCTTCTAAGAGTTTGATTTCATACTCCTATTGTGTATTGATACTATTGTACATAAGAATCCCATGTTTGACCTATTCATGATCTGTAATTGGTTTGAAATTACTAAAATTATTTTAATGTTGAATCAAGTTAATATGGCGATTTACAAAAGAACGAATGTTGTTGAAGGCCCTGTAATAAATTTAAAACTTCCAAATTTAATGAAATATGTGTTTTCCAGTTATTAAAACCTGTTTAGAACAATTTGGTAATTTTGTATTTCATAACGCAACAGAGCCCGTTTATTTACAAGCTCAAAGAAAATCTAAGATGTGTTAGATTTATTTTTAGCGCAAACTCGAGCACATAGAAACATTGTAGAGTGAGAAATCTATCAAGTGCTAGATTTATGTCTACCACAAATACAAGCACGTTGCCAACAAAAACATTGTAGAGTATAAGAAATGTAGCTTGTGTTAAATTTCTTTGAACACAAACAAAAGCACAATTAAATTTGAAAGAAATCTAACACATGCTATAATTCCTTCTAGCACAAACACAAGAACACAACAACATTGTAGGACTAAATAAGTCTAATTATGAGCTAGATTAACAACATTGTAATGTAAAAGAAAATCTAACATGTGTTAGATTTCCTTTTAGCGCAAACTCAAGCACATAGAAACATTGTAGAGTGAGAATTCTAGCAAGTGCTAGATTTATGTCTACCACAAATACAAGGACATTGCCAACAACAATATTGTATTGTATAGGAAATCTAGCTTGTGCTAATTTTTTTTCCAACACCAAACATAAGCACATTTGAATTTGAAAGAAGTCTAACACATGTTATATTTCCTTCTAGCACAAACACAAGAACATAACAACATTTTTGGACTAAATAAGTCTAATGTGTCCTATATTAACAACATTGCAATGTAAAAGAAAATATAACATGTGTTAGATTTCCTTTTAGCGCAAATTCAAGCACATACAAACATTATAGAGTGAGAAATCTAGAAAGTGCTAGATTTATGTCTACCAAAAATACAAGCACGTTGCCAACAACAACATTGCAGAGAATAAGAAATCTGGCCTCTGTTAAATTTTCTTCCAACACAAACGCAAACACATTTAAATTTGAAAGAAATCTAACACATGCTATATTTCCTTCTAGCACAAACACAAGAACATAACAACATTGTAGGACTAAATAAGTCTAATGTGTGCTAGATTTCCATTTAGTGCAAAGTCAAGCACATAGAAACATTGTAGATTGAGAAATCTAGTAAGTGCTAGATTTTATGTCTACCAAAAATACAAGCATGTTGCCAACAACAACATTGTAGAGTATACGGAATCTGGCTTGTGTTAAATTTTTTTCCAACACAAACACAAGCACATTTAAATTTGAAAGAAATCTAGCACATGTTATATTTCCTTCTAGCACAAACACAAGAACCTAACAACATTTTAGGACTAAATAACTCTAATGTGTGATATATTAACAACACTACAATGTAAAAGAAAATCTAACATGTGTTAGATTTCCTTTTAGCACAAAATCAAGCACATAGAAACATTTTAGAGTGAAAAATATAGAAAGTGCTAGTTTATGTCTACCACAAATACAAACATGTTGCCAACAACAACATTGTAGATTATAAGAAATCTAACTTGTGTTAAATTTTCCTCCAACACAAACACAAGTACATTTAAATTTGAAATAAATCTAACACATGCTATATTTCCTTCTAGCACAAACACAAGAACATAACAACATTATAGGACTAAATTAGTCTAATGTGTACTAGATTAACAACATTGCAATGTAAAGCAAAACCTAACATGTGTTAGATTTCAATTTAGCAAAAATTCAAGCACATAGAAACATTGTAGAGTGAGAAATCTAGCAAGCGCTAGATCTATGTCTACCACAAATACAAACACGTTGCCAACAAAAACATTGTAAAGTATAAGAAATCTAGCTTGTGTTAAATTTTCTTCCAACACAAACCCAAGCACATTTAAATTTGAAAGAAATCTAACACATGTTATATTTCCTTCTAGCACAAACTCAAGAACATAACAACATTGTAGGACTAGATAAGTATAATGTGTGCTAGATTAATTTCTATCATAGACACAAACACATTGCAAGCTAAAGGAAACATAACACATGCTAGATTCCTTCTAGCACAAGCAACCATATTTCCAACAACAACATTGCACTGTGAAATAAATCTAGTGCATGCAATATTTCCTTCAAGCCCAAAGATAAGAACATTTCTTATGACAACGTTACAAGGTGAAATAAATCTAATGTTTGTTATACTTCCTTCTAGTATAAACACAAGCAGACAAAAACATTGTATGGTGAAAGAATTCTAGCACATGCTAGATTTACTTATAGCGCAAACACAACCATGTTGATAACAACAACATTGTTAGATCTTAGTCTTTTGTGATCCCTATTGTAAATGAGAGAGTCTTTTGGATTAGTAAAATCCTAATGATGTGATTAATCTGAAAGACACTAATTAACAACAACATTATAGGGCAAGGAAATCTAGTGCTTGCTAGATTTCCTTCTAAAACAAACACAAGCACATTACAGGATGAAATAAATCTAACTCGTGCTAGATTTCCTTCTAGCACAAACACAAGAACATAACAACGTTGTAGGGTTAAAGAAATATAACACACACTAAATTTACTTATAGCATAAACTGAAACATATTTCCAATAACAACATTGCAATAAAACAATTCTAACATGTGCTAAATTTCCTTATAACACAATCACATGCAAATTTCCAATAACAACATTGTAAGGTTGAAGAATTACAACATATTTCCTTCTAGCAAAGACAGCCAAATTTCCAACAACAACATTGCATTGTGAAAGAAATCTAGTGCATGCTAAAATTTCCTTCTAGCTTAAACACAAGCACATAAAAACAACGTAAGGTGAAAAAAATCTAACATGTGTTATATTTAATTGTCGCAAAAACACAAGCCTATTGTCAACAACAACATTATAAAACAAAATGAATCTAACACATGCTAGATTTCATTCTATCATAAATACAAGTGCACTGCTAATAACAACATTGCAAGATGAAATAAATCTAAAGAGTGTTAGATTTCCTTTAGCACAAATAAGCACATAACAACATTATAGCTTCAAACAAATCTAGTGCTTGTTAGACTTACTTCTAACAAAAACACAAGCATGTTTCCAACAACACTGCAGGGCAAAAGAAATCTATAATGTGTTAAGTTTTCTTCTAGCACAACCCCAAGCACATAACAAAATTGTAGGATTAAAGAAATTCAACACATGTTAGATTTACTTTTAGCACAACCACAATTATATTTCCAACAACATTGCAAGGTAAAATAATTTTTTCACACAATAGATTTTCTTCTATTGCAAATATAAACACCTTATCAAAAACAAAATTGTAAGGTACAGTAAATCTAACGTGTGCTAGATTTCCTTCTAGCACAAATAAAAGAGCATAACAACATTGCATGCTAAAAGAATTTTAGCACATGTTAGATTTGCTTCTAGAAAAAAAGCATGCATATTGTGAACAACAATATTATAGGCCAAAGGAAGTCTACCACATGCTTGATTTTCCTTTATCAAAAATAGAAAAGAAATTGCCAATAACAACATTGCAATGTGAAAGAAATCTAACATATGCTAGATTTACTTTTAGCAGAAACACAATTTCCAACAACAATATTACAGATCAAAAAAATTCTAGCACTCACTACATTTTATTCTATCACAAACAAAAACACATTGCCAACAATAACATTACAAGGTGAAGGAAATTTAACGCATGGTAATCTATTTCTGGTGCAAACAAAGAAATCGCCAATAACAACATCACATTTTGGAAGAAATATAGCACAAGCTAGGTTTCCTTTTAGCACAAACATAAGAATTATCAATAAGAATATCACAAGGTGAAAAATTTAATAAGTGCTAGATTTTATTCTAGAACAACATTACATCACAACATAAATGAAGCACATGCTAGATTTATTTTTTGCACAAACACCATTGCAAGAAAATCTAACCCATGCTAGATTTTCCTATAGAAAAAACACAAGCACGTAACAACATGGTAGGGTGAAAGAAATCTAGCTCGTGTTAGATTTACTTTTAACACAAACACAAGTATATTTCCAACAACATTGGACCCACATTTTACAGTTGATCTCACATTTTACGCCTCAATACTTTGTCATGGAGAATAATATAAACACCTGTCAAATAAAAGTGTCTTGATATTTATTATACAAGGCCAATCGGAAAATTCAAAGGTGGAAATTCAACACCTTGGGTGTGTTGCCCCGAAGCTCTGTAGAATGAAAGATAAATGTAGGTGGTAGAAATTTGAAGGTTCGGTATTTAGGTTTGGAAGGTTTTATGGTCTGAAATTCATTGTCCTATGATCTAATCGATGGCCACACGATCCCCTAAAGATGACGTCTATTGCCTAGTTCAACAAAATTTGAATTTGGTCGGGAAGCAAACTGAAAATGGAATAGGTAAAATATGGTTAAATCGTAAGAGGATACATGGCCCCCACGCATGTCTAAGGTAGGTGTGAAAATTGAACGGGTGGAGACAAAGCTCGGACGAAAAGAAAAATTAGGGTCATTGGTTGTTGATGTTGACATAGGCCGAGGGATTGTAGGGACGCCAACATTTATGTTCTCATAATTACTAATTTTTTTAATGGAAATTAATTTTTTGGATTAATAAATTGTACATTACTTTTCTTTGGTAATATTTGGGTCTTCTTGAATATGAATTCAAGCTCTTCTACTCTCAAGAATGGCTAAGGAGTACTGTAAATTACTCTAAAATGTTTGATGATAACACATATTTGTTATAGTAACTACATTTTCATGTTTTTTCTGAGCAAGAATGGTCTCAAGTCAAGTAATAAGCTCACTATCCTACGTGTCTCCTCTTTCACCTGTACAAGATTGTTCATCTCCTGTTGTTACTGCAAGCTCCCCATCTTTCAACCATACTTTGGGGGCTTTAGGCAATATGGCCTTGAAGTTTGTTACTGTTGAATTCAAAAATACCTTTCTCAATTACATTTGTTCTTGTTGAATGTAAACATACCTTTTTAAATTAAGTTTGTTTCTGTCTAATGAAAAAATACCTTCTTTCAATTACATTTGTTCTAAATATACTGCAGTGGTGATATTATTGATGTAATTTTTGTACATGAAAGTTCAAAAGGAAAAAAAACCTCAGGCTAGTTCAATGTCAGAAGACGTTGGAAAAGATGTGGTGAGAAATGCATCTACAATGAATGGGAACAACTGCTTATTTACAAGTTCAATGGGAGTGGGTACAAAATTGGCTGACCCAGAGCAAGCAGTTGATGGAAATCAAGTCTAGACAAAGGGTAGCACTAGACAGAACCCAGCACCATCCATCCAACATTATTCTCTATGATTTACTCCATAGTAGTCTTCACAAGCGCAATAAAAAATGTTTCTCTCGCACCCCCACAGATTCCTTAGATTATTGATAAACCTACTTTTCAAGACAACAATATTCCACACGTAGAATCCAACAATGATAAATTGATAGAGAACGTTCCCAACACTTCATTGGTCATTGGGAAATGGAATCCTGTCTGTAGATTGGGAGGGTTGAGCAACATTTGCGTTTGTTCTCTAGCTGTCTCAACTTGGTTTCTTTGAGGTATGTTTTGAGAAAGTTTGGTATTGGAATGTTTGTGCTTGACTTCTTTGATGGTCTAGGGGTTCATAGGGAAAAAAATTGAGTCTGTTTAAGTATCTCTTCATACTCCTAGTCTATCCTAATTTAGAGAGTTTAATGTAAAGTGTTCCCTCTAGGAAACTTGTGGCTTTATTTTTGGCTAATTATATTGGGGTATGTGGGTTCTAATGTTGGGGTATCCACTTCAATGGGGGTTGAGATGGTGATCCCTTCAAGTAGCTTGTTCTATTTGATGAGTTTAGGTGATGAATTTCTATGGTGGTTTCAAAGCCCTGAGGATGTTGTGGTTGGCATATTCTCCTATTTCTTTATAGGTCATGTAAGTTATAACAATTGCTATAGTTGCGATCTCTTTATTTCCTTCATGTTGCCCAAGAAACACTTGTGTTGTAGGCAGAGTGGGGGAAACATCCCGAAAGGCTAGTGTAGAAGGACACTTTTTACCCAAGATGATCATACTATGTGTTTCAATGTTGTGCCACCTGATACAAGAAGAGAAATTTGCTAGCTTGAAACCCAAGATGGGGTGGAGAGGAAATGCACTCATATTGTAAAACTATGAATGAGGTATCTACTTGGATTAGATATTGATCACACCAAGGGATGAAAGAATAAGTATTTGAACTTAGTGGAAAATTGCATTGGAAGATGAAAACTCAGTTGATATTGGTTTGTAAGGGCAAATAGTTTGAGAGGTATAATGTCTTTATCTCCTTGTAAGACATTAAAACAATGTTAAGGAACCAACACTTCACCCAAGATAGGTTAGATGCAAGGCTTGCCCATGTGGAGGGACACTTATAATGCGACTCTAACACTGTTGCACCTTTAGGATCGAGTGTCCGAGACCCAATTACCATTTCATTTTCTGAGTCTGAATGATTCTCTTTCTTGTCACTTTTTAGTTCTCTGTCATGTATGGCTTGGATAGCCCAATAATAAGGGATTTTGTAATCTAGATCTAGTTACATGGCCTATTTTCAGAGAAAAATTTATTTAGGAAAGTTCTAGCCTTTTGGACCTTGGTAGCCTAATAGATACACATATAAATCCTCTGTTTGATATATGCTACAACCATGTATTTATGAACATTTTTTAGTAATTTAAATTATTAATTTACAAAAAAAACACAACATTAAGATATTCTATAATTAGTTAAAAAATTAATATAAAAACCATTAATAATGAGTCAAGAAATTGAAATTAAATTCAAGAAATTGTTTCATATTTTAAAATAAATTTTAAGTGAATCATAATTTCAGAATAATAATATAGTTGAACTTAGAAATATCCTAAGAGAGAAAAAAATATTAGATGAATAAGAATTTTATATGAAAGATGTGAATATCAATTAGAAATATTTGAAATAAATTTTAGAGTTTCATTAGATATCTCACACATTTTATATCATGGTGAGAAATTTTAAAGTTAATATCTCACACATTTTATATCATGGTGAGAAATTTTAAAGTTAAAAATAACATATTTTTTAAATTACAAGTTCAAATATTGGTGTAAGGTTTGAGGGTTTTGTTAGTGCCTAGATTTACCTCAGGCTGAAAAGGTAGGATCCAGGGCCCAACATCAAACCACGCTCAGCCTGGTAGCTAGCCCTACCAGGTCAGGAGAGGGCTCTCTCTGAGTCAATCTCAGCAACTTATCGTCAATGAGGGCTTGAGATGACTGAAATATCTTCTGATCTTAGGCTAGGTATGAGTGCTAGAGAATTTGATTGAATAAAAAAATGATTTTGTTGGCTCAGATGGAAAGATAGATTTTGGGTGCGGGGATTGAGGATCAGTCCTGCAGAGATCTCAATGGGGCAAGGTAGGCAATCGTTTTGGCACTTAAATTTGAATGAGATGGAAGGAATAGATAGGTGAGGTGTTGAAGAGGGCAAGAGAAATCATAGATCCTCCCCAAACAGCTGAAAACATCAAATAACTAAAGCAAACTTCAAGTAGATCATTACACTTTCAATGGATTCTACTTACACTCTTGTTTGTTTAGTTAAGAAGAAACAAGATAGATAATGGCATACAATCACATAAACAAATTCATAATTATAAAGAGAAGCACTGTACCAAGACAAATTGCCACATGAATCCCAAATAGTGCTGCAAATCCTCGTCTCAATTCTTTAGCCAAAATGAAAGTTTGAGTGTACAATGGAGTTCCTTTCTTTCTCAAGAGTCCAACCATGTTAATGACTGAAAAATAACATAATATAGAAAAAAATAGATCATCCTTGCCTCTAGGGGTCGAGCACACATTTTTAGGAGTTCATCCAACTGACTCTAAACTAAGAACTAGAAACTAGGCAACATAACAGCATGCCTCTAGAAACAAGGGAACTGATTCATTTAGTTTCAAACAACCTTTAAACTGATGAATCTACATCTACAAGTGAAACTTTAACATATTTACATCATGATCCATCAATGTTCATCCAATTAAATCAAAAATTTTCCATTGGGAAAGTGAAAAAGTCAAACTAGGCAAAATTGGGTGAAAAACAGAGCAAAACTTGGTCAAACTGGCAATTTTTCCTCTATGTGTCAGGCGTGATTCTCTACGCGTCACGCCCATTTGGACCCACTTTTGGAGGCCTTCCTGGTGTCCAAATGAGCTCCAAGTGTGCTTGCTGGAAAGGTATGCCTATCTACTTTCCAACCCAAGTGGAATTTTTCAATTTGGCCTCCATTGGCCCCTCCAAAAGTCCATGCGCCCAACACTACTTCCTGTGTGTCAAAATAGGGGCAGTGAGGTCATTTTTTGAGTGTTTTTGACCTCTTTGAGGGCTCAAAACGTGACCAAATTTCTTGGCCATAGGTAGGCAAGCATAATTTTTCATGCCAAATCCAAAAATGCTGAGTTTTTGTGATTTGGAGGCCCCTAGCAAAAGCGAGCGTCACGTGGTGCGGCGCATAGGGCAGAAAATCTTGTTTTTGTGCCAAAAAATTTCCAAAATGCAAAAATTGATCCAAATTTTTTGAAATTTGGGCTGAGTCTTCTCTATAAAGAGCTATTTTGGGTCAAGGAAGCCTCAGCCAATACCTAAAGTCGATCATACTCCTTTTGCCTCTTTGATGCCTTCTTCAATTTTGCTTTCAAATTATTGATTCTTGCCTTGCAAACTTTGTTCCTCGCCATGTAATGAACAACCATGTGTCTCAACAAGTTTTTCTCCTTGTTGGCCTTCTCCAACAATATCTCTAAGTGGATGTTGGCTCTTTCAATCCATCACTCCCGATTGGCATTGATCTCTCGTTAAAGTGAAGTGAACTCCACCCTCCTCCTTTGGAAAGCTTGGCGATTTTCCCATATGTTTTGTAACTCCATGATTGCTTGTTGATCTTCAAGTTGCTTATTTCTTTGCTCCAATGTATGTCTCTTCATCATGGTCATATGAAGGATCAGATGCCATCTCTGCTAGTGGATGAACTATCTTGGAGCTGCCTTGATGAGAAGTAAGTGATTGTGATGTTTCTTGACTTTTGCCACCAAGGGAAAAGTGAGATAAGGGATTGTGGAGGGAGAAAACAGTGAGGGATTTAGGGATTGTTGGGGTAGGGTTTAGTTAAAGGACTAGGGATTTAGAGAATAGTTTGGGAGTTTTTAGTATAGGGCTAGGGTTTGGGAATTTTCATGGGGGATTTTGGGAAATGGGAATGGGGATATGGGATTGGGATATGGGATTAGTGAATTTAGGGATATGTAGGTTTAAGGAATAGGGAAATGAGGAAAAATGGAGTGAGGGAGTAGAAAAGTGTGGGAATAACTTGGCAGCCAAATAATTGATACAAACCCTAGCACTATTTTCTTTGGAGAGAGAGGTAGGGTTTGATTTTCTAAGCCAACCACCATAAGACAACCACCATCAAACAAACACCAAAATTGGATGAAAAGCAGTGATAGCGGCTCAACCTACTTGAAAATATGATGACCCAAGCATATTGGGAAATTTGGAATGAATTGGTGAATATTTTGGGCTTGGAAACTCTACCCACCACACCTCAAACCCAATGCACCACGCCAGTTGCCCAATGCCCCGCACCACCACCCAGTGCATAGCAATTTTTGCAGGAGACCTTTGGAGGCCTTCTCGGTGTCAAAATTGGGCATGGGATAGCTCATTGGAATGGTATTTGAGCCTACTTTCCAACCCAACTAGAATTTCTGAATTTGGAGTTCATTTGCCTTGTCAAAAATCAAATCTCCCAAGACTGGTCAAAATGTGCCAAATGAGGCTGCCTAAAGGCAGAGTGCTGTTGCAGTCAACTTTTGAAGGTATTCCTCAACTCCAAATTGAGCTCATGATAGATAATTGGAAATATATTTATGCTTAATTATCATTTGACTCATCAAGAAAGTCATTTGGCCAACCAAGCTAGGAGAAAACTTGATTTTTCCAAGGTCACTTCAGAGGTGCATCAATTCTCCCAAGGCAACTGTATTTTTGACATTTCTCTAAAACCATGACACCTGTGTAAAAAGTGAATGAGGTTTTACTTCCTTGGCCTATTTTGGAAAAAAACCTCTCTCATATTTCCAAAATTCATCTTTTATTTCTCATAAAAATTATTTGAGTAAAACCTACCCCGATGTGTGGAACAGGGGATTTGTTGAAATGAAGCGAAATGAAGGGGATAAGGGGCTTTTAAATTCTTGAGAAAATATTTGGAAGTAGGGAGGGATGTTAGGAAGTAGAGGAAAGTGGAATTTCAGAGATTGAGTGAGGGGAAGGGGTCAAAAATGGCTAAACACAAGCCCAACCTAGAAAATTGTTAAGTTGTAGCAAGAAACTAGGGTTTGTGCGAAAATGAGGAATTTGGGGGATCTCAGTGATGGGAAGTGTTTAATAAGGTACATTAAGGATAGGGGAAGGTGTATGAACATCAAGATATAATTTTTGCTGATGATTTGACCATCCAAGAGAAATTTCCTTCAAAACCCAAGGAGAGGGAAATGAACCTTACCTAGGCGCAACTGAAGCATGAACAAGGTGTAAAATGACCCAGTGGAACTTGACCTAATGATGACATCCCTCTGAATGATGGTGCACTCAGCTGAATGGTTACATGGACCAACATTCAGACAACTTTGATAGGAGTAAAAGCAAACCCTAGGCCTAATACCTAGTGACTAAATTTTGCTTGAAGACTCATTGAAATGACAAAATTTGACCTTGACACCTTAAAATCCCTTTGTAAGAGAATTTTTGATCACTGGAGGAAGGTTGTAAAGACTGACACTAACATTGGCTCCATTGGGGATTGTAGCTACTTGGAGGTGCCAAGAACTACAGATCTTTGGAAGAGCAGACAAGTGCCTTCATCCATTGGGCAATGGAGTCAAAAACTCAAGCTGAAATGCATGGCTGAAAACTGATGACCTGACGACACAAATTGACTCTCACTCAACTAAAAACTGACTCTATACTTAAACACAAATGACAAACTAGAAAATATTCTCAATATGAAGCTTATTCATCAAAATCTATTCTAACAATTTCATTCATCACCTGATCAAGTGAAATGAAACAACCAATGCAACCAAGTAAGTACTCCAACTGCTGTTTGAATTCTTCGCAAGTGCTTGCTTATGAACAAGAAGAGAGAACTACTGAAAGGAAACTCCCATGAAAACTTGTGAGATCCGTTGAATTCTTTATCCGCCTCCAAAAACACTGCATAAGGATCTCGAAATTCATGCACACTGGGACTTAGCTCATCCAATGGATTACTTTTCTTCTCTTCATACCATGAATGCAAACTGCTATCGCTTAAGAATTCTAATTCCCAAATTGCTCACATCAGTTTGATGGTAAAAGTTCGGTGCTAGTCTAGGTTTGATTTTTTTTTTTGTTTACCTTATAGAGTCTTAGGAGTGGTATGCTTAAATAAAGGTCCACTATTCATTCTCATTCATCACTGGCCTCATAACTCACACAATTTCCATGTGTCAGCTTTGTTCAAAGGTTATTATGTGTTACAAAGCTTTGTATGTGATTCCGTAGCACATAAATCCTTTTTAGGTGTTTTCACAGCGCAACATGCTTTAGGTGATTTCGTAGCGCATAACCTAGATTTTACACTGGCTGCGCTACGAAATCGGAGATTCATGCAATTCGTAGCAAATCTTTCTTAACTGTCAGATCTGTCATGTTCAGTTATGGTTGCATCATCCAATGTCAGCTTATACACTTCACATATCATGTCCAACCGCTTATCTTCATTATTACAGTCGTTAGGTACCTTGGTACACTCGGATTGCAAGTTTCAAGAAGAGCCAGATATTCACTGTCATAATTATGATTATACTCATGGCATGAGGAACAAATCTACAAGCATTCAATTTGAATGCATTGTACATTAAGCGAGGCAGTTATCAGGCGAGGCAGCCATCAAGCGAGGTAGGGATCGAAGATTGAGCAGTGCAAGTATTTCAAACCTTCATTATGCTGAAGTCTCATGGAAGGATCTCCAGAAAGGAAAGAGCACAGCTCAGGTAGATGTTTGAGGAACGAACTTGAAGGGGTAGACATTATCTTGAGGAACAGAGAAGTTGAGCATGCATTCAAACAGGTTGGATGTTGGAATTTTTGCGAGAAACTCCAGGGAGGTCATGCGCAAATCACCAAGGAATTTTCCTTGAATTTCACAGCATTGAATTCAAAGTTTGGGATGCTTGAATTGCAAATCTCACTAGAGGTAATATCCATAGTTACTGAGATTCCAAGGGGACAAGAAATTTGGTTTAAAATTTTTAAATTTGATATGACCCCCTGCAAATAATTTCTGAAGCCGGAATTCATTGACTCAGATTTAAAGAAGTTCGTGCCTAGAAATTATGTCAAGGACTCATATGCTAATCTGCTTACCTGCATACAGAGGTACCTTACCTATTAAGGGAGATATAACAAGGTGTATTCATATCATTTCAAGCTTCTGCTGCATTTCACAGGAAAGATCTCTCTTGATTTACCTTTCTACTTATTTCATAGCCTAAGCAAAATGTGTGACAAGGTGCAGCTAAGGAAAGAAGCCTGTGAGACCTCCTTGTTTCACCATGGCTTAGTTAAGTCGATCGTTCTACATGAACTCCAGAGAGTAGGTAGGGACTGGCCCACGTTTATGTTTATGTCTAATTTTAAAAATAAAACTGTTCTCATTCCCCAAGCTGTGAAAAATTCTCCACCAACAACTGGTCATCATACAGAAAGATCCAAGAGATTCATCAAATTTAAAGCTAGGAAACAAGTAAGGGAGCCCGCCAGATCAATGGTTATCCAAGACACAGCCTAGCAGTCCCCGAAAAAGAAAACTCAGGTTAAAGAAGGTAGACGTGAATCATCTACAGGAGAAGTAGTCCAGAGAAGAATGACCAGGAATAAATTAGCTAAGGAAAAAGGCAAGAAGGTGGTCGCTGAGGAAAGCCCTGTTTCAAAGGGAAACTTGAATGACTTACTGCAAGCCATTGATATTGAAGAATCTCCCCTGGTTCAAGCAGATTTGATAGCATCAGGTAAAGACAAGACTAAAAGAACCAAAGCCTTGAAAAAGCTCAAGTTTGATGATCAAGTTGCTCAATCCTCGAAAAAGCTCAAGTTTGATGATCAAGTTGCTCAATTTGTCTTTAAGCCAAGAAGACCCATGATGAGGAATTTCAAACAGATACAGGAGATGCTGCCAGAAACAGGTGAAACAACGGAGATCACAAAAACTCATTATAAACCTGTAACTTCGTTACAATCATCATCACAACTGCATAAAGAAGATAAGCGAAAGGAAATCATCCCGCAAGAGGAATGTAGTGTTGAAGAATTGAAAATTAAGTTGAGGTTAGCTAATCTTGAGATTGCTAGATTGAAGAAAGCCTCTAGGAAGCATGCAATCAAGGAAGCTCATTTTGACAAAATGCAAGCTCTGTGGGAAGACAAAACAGTCCAAATACCCGAGGTGGTCGACTGTAATGCACAATATTATACCTGGTCAGTCCCTGCAATAAAGGAAGCAATGTTCATCAGGAGAGTTAATATGAAACTTAGAGCTAGGAACAGGGTTATGAAGAGACAAATTGAAGAGTTGAAGCTGCAGCTAAGCCAACGGGAAAGATCTTCTTAAGGAAACCACATAGCAAGTAAGGTTATATTCAAAATTTTGATGATTTACCTTGTTACAGTTTCTTGAAGAATGGTACATCTCTACTTAGTTTTGATAGCTTTAGGACAGTTGAAAGGGATATGTCAAGATAAAAGAGGCTCAAGTCACTTAGATTTTGAAGTTGAACTGTGTTTTGTGATTACACAACAATTTTGTAGTGCGCTACGGAACTGTTGTAGCTACATAATTAAAGCTCAGTGGACCGAATTTTGAGGAACCAAGGGAACATTTTTGAAATGAAATCTCAAAAAAGATCGTTTATAATATGCAAGCAACCAGCCATGGGAAAACAAGCGGAAAGAAGTTATATGAATTTTAAACTTTTTGTTATACATATGATAGCATTGTAAATGAATTTTCAATCAGCTTTAAAAAGAGTTTTGTCATCACACATGTATATGGGTCAGG
The DNA here is from genome assembly GCA_031772625.1 of Pinus tabuliformis. Classification (NCBI taxonomy): domain Eukaryota; kingdom Viridiplantae; phylum Streptophyta; class Pinopsida; order Pinales; family Pinaceae; genus Pinus; species Pinus tabuliformis. The sequence continues at coordinate 570,423,403 of CM062816.1, forward strand.
CTTACAGCACATGAGGAACATGGCACTCAAATAGATGGATGGGTAATTAAAGAAGATCAACATGGTTAATTGGTTCCGAATATCTTTGAGGAAACCAAAAGCATAAAAACAAGGCAGTTTCCTACTTCTCAGCAATAGTAAAGGGATAAGACATTAAGGACCATTAAGGAGCTTCGAACATCCACCACAGCTAAATTGAAGGAGACCACTTGGCAGAGAACGAGATTTGATTGTAATTAATGTTATTATCAACATGATATGGAGTTAGACTCCTAATTGTCTTAGGTTTCTAAAACGTCTAGTTAGTAGTTTGTTGCATTTAATAAGTAGTTAAAGTTTGAATAGGTGTCATAGAAGGCAAACATCGAGTTCCCCTCATGCTGGAGGAGGAATCTCAACCTTTTAAAGAATTCTATATATAGCAGAAACAACAATGTACTCATGGTTGGAAAATTTCAGAGGAATTGGAACTATTGTGCTATGTATATGACTCTGTTTTAGTAATACAAGACTTGACTTTACTTCTCAGGAATCAGAAGGAGTTTACTGTTCAGAATGTTGTGTATTATCTTCTCTTCAATATTTGCAGTGGTATAGATGTGTGATTACTTAGATATCACTGTATGTGCTCTAATTTCCTTCACATATTTATAAACTGTGTGCCCTATATGTTTCTGGTGTGTTCTGAATGGTAGAAATCTAAATGCCCTAACTTCTATGTAAGGTTGATATCATTGTTATACTGAAACGATTGTGACTCCATAAGCCCAATGGATACCTTTTAATTGTGTTTCAAGCACTCTCATTTTTCTATATTTGTTTCACAAGAGTTAGCCATCTTAATCATAATCAAAAACATTAATCCTTTGAGAGAGCACTCTCAGGTTGGGGAGGCTAAGCCTCAGCCTAAAGCAGGTTTGAAATAGTTACTTAAGGTATTTCTGGTCAACAGCCTTCCAGGGTCTGATTTTGAGATAACACAAACTTTGATCTGAGCTTTGTGACGAGACTCCTGTTGAAAATGACAAAGAAACTAGCTATCAGATCAAGTTTATATCAGCGCACATTTCAAGCTCACATGTAGTCAATGGAGAAGGACTTTGACTACATACATCATCCAACACATCAGCTATTGGATCATGAAAAACTTGAAAAGATTGCTGCAACCCATTTTCTATTGGTTCCGATGAGATTACATGATTCCCTACAGGCTGATCATCCTTTACTGAAAATGTATTATGCACATTTTCCTTCAAAAACTGAAATGATTCAAAACAGAAAGGTACAGAATCATCTTGCATCATCTGATCATATGTTCCAGCTTCCAAGTCTTTATTTGCAACTTGACAATCAAAGGCATTCGGGGACTGCAAATCTGGATTTGAAAAGTCTTGAACAAGGTTTTCATTGCCCTCAAGATGATCCAGATCAAAACTTGTTGACAATAGATTTCTGATTGCATGAAAGTTTTCTCTGATGAACTGAAATGAATCAAAACAAAAAGACAAAGATACTTTACTTACTTCAAAATTTGTTGCAATTTCCTCCTCACTTCCATGACTGATATGCATTGGCTGAACATTTATTCGAGCTGCTGAAAGTGAACTTCTTCCTCCCACAAACTAGCTGCCGATTTGTCTACAATATTAGCTTTTGTTTGGAGAACATAATCATCATCATCATACTGATCAAATTGAGGCAAATCGTCAGTATAAAACACATCATCAAGCATACATGTCATATCAACAGATCTCTCTTCTCCAAGATGATCTATAAAACAATCATTATTAGATCTATGACAGCTGGGATAAGAAAGAAAATATTTTGGATCAACAACTAGTTCTTCTTCAATCAACAAGCCATGGGCTTTAACATCATAATCATTCCTTGCAGTGATATTTTGCATCATCTCTTCCACTGCACTTGCCAAAATGTCAAGCTTTACCTATAGAGATGTCGATTCCTCCGGATCTGTGTTTTTCATCTCTTCTTCCTTCAACTTTGCCCTTCAGATCAACAAATGAGTCTCTACATCTACTGCACTGTTTTGCATCTCTTTAAGTGTTGCCAGGTTCCTTTCCCTCAGCTGAAACTCCATTTCCAGATCAAAGGCACCTGGGTAGTGCAAGAGAGCGGATCCAAGAGGAGGTCTTATATTAACCAGCATCGAAAAATAAACTTGGTTAAATCTGGCAGAAAATTGTTGTATTGTCTCCCCTGGAAATCTTTTTAGTTGGTTATAGTCTTCTATAATCAAGAAAGGGTTTTGTCTTACCACACATCTGTCGAGGAAAACTTTGACGAATTGCTGGAAATCTGAGATGCTCTCATCAGGTAGGGTTTTGAACCAACTCTTGACTTTGCTTTGCAAAGAAAGAGCAAAAAGCCTAATACTGACATCTTCATCAACTTCAGAAAGGTCAAGAAAAGACTCAAAATTCAGAACATGTCTCTCAGCAGTGATGTTTTCGTGTTCACCATCAAATCTTGGTAGATATAGGTCATGAATTTTAGGGAAAGCATGGGATATAGGAGGTAAAATCATAGGCTTGTATTGATCTGGAATTTTACAAGGTATAGGGGTATGTAAAGAAGGTATAGAATTAGTCTTGGTCTCTTTAGGTTCATCATTTTGAAGATGGTCATCGCAAGCTTCAGAAAAAGGGTCTTGATCAAGATCAAAGGCATGCAAATCTTTGGTATTTACAATCTTCAAAGGGAAGGAATCAAATGCAGGCCGAGGATCTCTTCTCAAACATAGTATAATTTGCAAAGCCTTCTTGACATTCTCGGGAAAAGAGAAGAAATAATTTATAACAAAGAACAAAATGTCTTGGATGAAATTCCAACTTGAATACTTGATCTGTCCATATTGTCCTTTCACGTTTCTGCTGGTCAGGTTCATCCTCCAGTGGAGTCTTTGGATCTGATCTCGAAAATGATTTGGAATCACCTGGTGAATTATTTCAGCCTTGTTGTGTCTGATCGTTGTCCACCATCAACAATCAAATCTGAACTTGATACATGTTATTGGGGCAATTTTCAAGTCATATGTTCAGCTTATAAGACTAGACTAGAGATTGACTAAAGCATCTTTTATCTACTTATGCACTCGCAAAGAAATGTGCAGTTTGAAGGCTTCCTAGCATAACTTTAGGCTCCGTCTGTAGTTTATAAAGCAAGAAAAATATATATAAAAAAGCTTTTATTCCCTAGTATGGTCGTCACTATGTTAGTGCCTAGATTTACCTCAGGCTGAAAGGGTAGGATCCAGGGCCAATATCAAACCATGCTCAGCCTGGTAGCTAGCCGTACTAGGTCAGGAGAGGGCTCTCTCTGAGTCAATCTCAGCAACTTATGGTCAATGAGGGCTTGAGATGACTGAAATATATTCTGATCTTAGGCTAGGTATGAGTGCTAGAGAGTTTGATTGAATAAAAAAATGATTTTGTTGGCTTAGATGGAAAGATAGATTTTGGGTGTGGGGATTGAGGATCAGTCCTGCAGAGATCTCAATGGGGCTAGGTAGGCAATCGTTTTGGCACTTAAATTTGAATGAGATGGAAGGAATAGATAGGTGAGGTATTGAAGAGGGAAAGAGCAATCATGGATCCTCCCCAAACAGCTGAAAACATCAAATAACTAAAGCAAACTTCAAGTAGAGCACTGCACTTTCAATGGATTCTACTTACACTCTTGTTTGTTTAGTTCAGAAGAAACAAGATAGATAATGGCATACAATCACATAAAAAAATTTGCAATTACAAATAGAAACACTGTACCAAGATAAATTGCCACATGAATCCCAAATAGTGTTGCAAATCCTGGTCTCAATTCCTTAGCCAAAATGAAAATTTGAGTGTACAATGAAGTTCCTTTCTTTCTCAAGAGTCCAACCATGCTAATGATTGAAAAATAACATAATATAGACAAACATAGCTCATCCTTGCCTCTAGGGGTCAAGAACACATGTTTAGGAGCTGATCCAATTGATTCTAAACTGAGAACTAGAAACTAGGCAACATAACAACATGCCTCTAGAAACAAGGGAACTGATTCATTCAGTTCCAAACAACCTTTAAACTGATGAATCTACCTCTACAAGTGAAAATTTAACATATTTACATCATGATCCATCAATGTTCATCAAATTACATCACAAATTTTCCATTAGGAAAGTGAAAAAGTCAAACTAGGCAAAATTGGGCGAAAAACAGAGCAAAACTTGGTCAAACTGGCAATTTTTCCTCTATGCGTCATGCTTGATTCTCTATGTGTCCCGCCTATTTGGACCCACTTTTGGAGGCCTTCTTGGTGTCCAAATGAGCTCCAGGTGTGCTTGGTGGAAAAGTCTACCTGTCTACCTTCTAACTCAAGTAGAAGTTTTCAATTTGGCCTCCATTTTCCCATCCAAAAGTCCATTCTCCCAACACTGCTTCCTGTGTGTCAAAATAGGGGCAGTGAGGTCATTTTTTGAGTGTTTTTGACCTCTTTGAGGGCTCAAAACTTGACCAAATTTCTTGGAAATAAGTAGGCAAGCATAATTTTTCATGCCAAATATAAAAATGTTGAGTTTTTGTGATTTGGAGGCCCCTAGCGAAAGCGAGCGCCACGTGGCACGGCACATAGGGCAGAAAATCCTGTTTTTGTGCCAAAAAAATTCCAAAATGCAAAAATTGCTCCAATTTTTTTGAAATTTGGGCTAAGTCTTCTCTATCAAGAGCTATGTTGGGCCAAGGTAGCCTCAGCCAATATCTGAAGTTGATCATGCTCCTTTTGATTTTCGCCTTGCAAACTTTGTTCCTCGCCATGTAATGAGCAACCATGTGTCTCAACAAGTTTTTCTCCTTGTTGGCCTTCTCCAACAATCTCTCTAAGTGGATGTTGGCTCTTTCAAGCCATCACTCCCGATCAGCATTGATCTCTCATTCAAGTGAAGTGAACTCCACCCTCCTCCTTTGGGCAGCTTGGCAATTTTCCCTTATGTTTTGTAACTCCATGATTGCTTGCTGATCTTCAAGCTGCTTATTTCTTTACTCCAGTGTATGTCTCTTCATCACGGTCATATGAAGGATTAGATGCCATCTCTACTAGTGGATGAACTGTCTTAGAGCTGCCTTGATTAGAAGTAAGTGATTGTGATGTTTCTTGACTTTTTCCACCAAGGGAAAAGTGAGATGAGGGATTGTGGAGGGAGAAAACAGTGAGGGATTTAGGGATTGTTGGGGTAGGGTTTAGTTAAGGGAATAGGGAATTAGAGAATAGTTTGGGAATTTTTAGTATAGGACTAGGGTTTGGGAATTTGCATGTGGGATTTTGAGAAATGGGAATGGGGATATGGGATTGGGATATGGGATTAGTGTATTTAGGGATATGTAGGTTTAAGGAATAGGGAAATGAGGAAAAATGGAGTGAGGGAGTAGAAAAGTGAGGAAATAACTTGGTAGCCAAATAATTGATACAAACCCTAGCACTATTTTCTTTGGAGAGAGAGGTAGGGTTTTATTTTCTTAGCCAACCACCATAAGGCAACCACCATTAAAAAAGCACCAAAATTGGATGAAAAGCAGTGATAGTGGCTCAACCTACTTGCAAAAATGATGATCCAAGCATATTGGGAAATTTGGAATGAATTGGTGAAGATTTTGGGCTCGGAAGCTCTATGTGCCGCACCTCAAACCCAACGCACTGTGCCTTCTCTATGCACCTCACCAGTGTAAATTTTCACTGGAAATTGCAGCCCAATATGCTGCGCCAGTTATGTGCGCCACGCCAGTTATGTGCGCCACGCCAGTTGCCTAATGCGCCGCACCACTACCCAGTGCGTAGCACTTTTTTCAGGAGACTTTTGGAGGCATTCTCGGTGTCCAAATTGGGCGCGAGATAGTTCGTTGGAAATTATTTTGAATCTAATTTCCAACGCAACTATAATTTTTCAATTTTGAGTTCATTTTCCATGTAAAAAATCAAATCTCCCAGGACTGGTTAAAATGTTCCAAATGAGGCTGCCTAAAGGCAGAGTGCTATTGCAGTCAACTTTTGAAGGTCTTTCTCAACTTCAAATTGAGCTCATGATAGCTCATTGGAAAGCTATTTGTGTCTAGTTATCATTTGACTTATCAAATAAGTCATTTGGCCAAAAAAACCAGGAGAAAAATTGATTTTCCCAAGGTCACTTCAGAGGTGCATCAATTCTCCCAAGGCAACTGTATTTTTGACATTTCTCTAAACCCATGACACATGTGTAAAAAGTGAAGGAATTTTTTACACCTTGGCCTATTTTGGACAAAAACCTCTCTCAGTTTTTGAAAATTCATATTTTCTTGCTCAGAAACATCATTTGAGTAAAACCTACCCCGATGTGTGGAACAGGGGATTTGTTGAAATGAAGCGAAATGAAGGGGATAAGGGGCTTCTAAATTCTTGAGAAAATTTTTGGAAGTTGGGAGGAATTTTAAGAAGTAGATGAAAGTGGAATTTCAAAGATTGAGTTAGGGAAAGGGGTCCAAAAGGGCTAAACACAGGCCCAACCTAGAAAATTGTCAAGTTGTAGCAAGAAACTAGGGTTTGTGCGAAAATGAGGAATTTGGGTGATTTCAGTGATGGGAATTGTTTAATAAGGTACATTAAAGATAGGGGAAGGTGTATGAACATCAGGATACAAGTTTTGCTAATGATTTGACCATCCAAGAGAAATTGCCTTCAAAACCCAAGGAGAGGGAAATGAACCTTACCTAGGTGCAACTGAAGCGTGAACAAGGTGTAAAATGACCCAGTGAAACTTGACATGATTATGACAACCCTTTGAATGATAGTGCACTCAATTGAATGGTGACATGGACCGACATTTGGACAACTTTGAAAGGAGTAAAAGCAAACCCTAGGCCTAATAACTAGTGACTAAATTTTGCTTGAAGACTCACTAAAATGACAAAATTTGACCTTGACACCTTAAAATCCCTGTGTAAGAGCATGTTTGATCATTGGAGGAAGGCTGCAAATACTGACACTAACAGGTTTTAACATAATTACATTTTTTTCTTATTCTTAAATTGTATATTTTAGTTTATTGTAATGTAGTCTCTCTCTCTCTCTCTCTCTCTCTCTCTCTCTCTATATATATATATATATATATATATATATATATATATATATATATATATATATATATATATATATATATATGGATTTGTGTAGTCAATTTAAAAATAAAATGAAAATAGAAAATATTGAAAGAGATTTTAAAAACAAATTAAGGTTTTGTTGTTTTTCATTCAAAACAACCAAAATGGTTATGCCAAAGTTAAATACAAAGTAACCAAATCAACAAATATGTAGGTAAATTTTTTAGAAGAGTATATATATTCTTTTCAATCCATGTCCTTGCCTTGCGGGACCTTGAGACGGGTATATATATTCTTCTCAATGGAAAAAGGTTTCTGTTTGTATGGTTGTTTATGATCTTTCCATATATTGACGTATTTTTGTAATATGTGAAAAGTTGCAACCTCGTTAAATGACACTTACACAACTAGAATACACCAGTGCTACCTCTAGAGAGATAAAATCAGCAACAAGTTCATCTGATTCCTTAGTGTTCAAGATATTGGCCCATTGTATACACATATTTGAAGGGGATATCCTTCACTTTGACAAGTGAAATAGCTAGTAAACTCAAGGCAACAATATCAAGATGAGTCCATATGTGCTACATTATTAGATTGACTTGGTAAACTGATATCCTGTTGCCTGTTCAAATTGTTGGGGCTACCTTTAGATTCTTTCTTTTGAATTTTACATACTTTAAACACACACCCAACCCATTTCCTTGTAAACATTACTAAGCATAGGATGATAATATTGGGAATTTTCTAGGATCACATTCCAGCTTAGTTATTTCCTCTACTTTTGGGCATATGTAAAGTCAAGTGCATTTTAATGGAATTTAATTGCTTGTTTATTTGTGTTAAGATATCTAAAAGTTTCCTTGCTTATAGTCTGACATCAATGTAAGAGAATTCCTTATAATCAAATGGGTATTTATCTCAGGAGTTTATTCTTGTGCATTCTCACACTTTCAAGGCTTGCTTATGTGCCAGAAATCATAGACAAGTACCCAGACTTGGAAGAAAAATCAAAGTTTCTATTTAGCTACCTAACCCAATTCCAATTCAAGAGGTACATAACTCAATAATTAATAGTACTCAAAGGGTTATTGTTAATTTTAGGTATGTTCTATGCTTAGAGAAAATTTACTTCAATTTTCCATATTAACTCAATATCAATTCCAGATTAGCAATCACATTTAACATGATAGTAAAATGCAGATAGAACATAAACATAAATCGCAGAAAGAAAGCCAAGACAAGAGGACACTAGATGTGGCACCAGCTAGGGACAAACCCCAATGTGGGGAAACCCTTGATCAAATCTTCTTCTGATCTTCAATAGTTAAGCAGAGAGATAGTACACATATACAAAACTGATATTTATGACAGCCGTAGAAAACCCTTGACTAGAGAAGTCAATGTTGGTCAAACTAGATAGAAACTTCTTCTGAAGTTCATCCATATGGCACCAATAGGATGCTCATCAAACTAAGCCAAACATGGTCAACCCTTGACCCAATGCAGCTCCCAAAAACATTGATAACTGCTTGTTACACTAGCTATAACTTCTTTATAAGCTATGGCGTCAACATTCAATCCTCTTCCTTCACACAGTTACCAATGCGTGACTTCGAGGTGCAACGCCACCATTGTCACGCTTTCAAGTCAATTCCTTTGCTGCTAGCTATGGCATGTGGCCTAGCCCACCAATAAGTTTGGCCTCTGATCTTTAGTCAACAAATAATATAAATGCAGTAGTTTAAGTCCTACAAGGACTTGACTCAATCTAATTGTGTTGATCTGAACTTTTGTCTAGGACAAATTTCATTAATATAATATGACTGTAGGTTACCAACCTTATAAACAGTCCCCAGGAATAGTTTCAATCACAACGCTTTCATCATCATGTTGTCGTTGAAATACTATGTTGATCCTTCAAGTCTCAATATGCTCTTAGGGCTTCTTCCCATCAGTGGATTGGGGTCTCTCATTGCTGTAGCTTAGGACCTCATCATAACTGTGAAGCCTTCCTCTATAGTGGTTTATAGATTCTCTAGCATGCGTAGTAGAGCCCTCCTTAACTGTTGGTTAGAACCTCTTTTGAAAACGTATAGGTCCTCCTCATAAGACAAATGTAGAGACTTCTCCCTTCAACGCGGCTAGGATTCAAGATTGTGCTAAGACGTGCTAGGTCACCTTACTTGAACAATACCTAAAACACATCCTTTAGGACTGTGTATTGAGTCTCTTTCTTATTGTCAATTAGGGGTTCATTTAGCCTCCCTTTGACCACATCTTAGCTGTGAATAGAAGACTATGGCTAGTGCTCTTTTGGAGCTTCCTTTAACAACGTATGGAAGCCTCCTTGCTGTGATGAAGAGCCTTCTTTTGGGATAGTGAAGGAGCCTCTCTTCACTGTGATTTAATCCCTTTAGGACAACATATAAGGCTTGCGGCTAGGGCACGTTTTACAGCAGCTAGGGCTCCTCCAAGGTTGTGGATATGACTCTTCCTTTAAGATTGTGTTTAGGGTAGCATTAGCCCTCCCTTGATAGAAGATTAGTGCACATCTGAACAAGAACTTCAACTCCTAGTTTGGACTGTGGTTAGGGTATCATATCTCTATTAGGACAATGTATAGAATCCTTTTTGACTGTAGCTAGACTATCTCATTTCCTCCTACGTCTAGGGCTTCATCATCTAGATCTCTCTTGCCACCAAAACCCAAAAAAAGTGGAGAGAGATCAATCTTGAAGTGTGTGTACAAAATGACTTGAAAACCTTTTCAATTTATAATAAAACGTTGAGGTTTTTGGCCAACCTTGACGAATTTTCACATAACACAAATAAATTCATATCTCCATGAATACATGTTGGAATCGGATGATCTTTAGATCAATCCCACACTGCTTGATGAGACTGTCCCGTTGTGCCACTACTGCACTATGTCATGGTTGTCCCGTTGTGCCATTGCTGCACTATGTCATGGCTGTCCCATTGTGCCACTACTACACAATGTCATGGCTGTCCCGTTGTGCTTTGCCATACCATAACAACACCATGAATTTGTTGAACTAAATACTAGTCCCATGTTGTACCATTGTACCATTGCTATCTCATTGTGCACTATATTCCATTGACCATTGTTGTCCCATTGCTGTACCATATGTTGCACCATACTGCACCAAGTTTCCTTTGTTGTCCCATTGTTGTATCATTGCAGTACCATGTAGCATTATTGTCCCACTGCTACACCATACATCTTGTTGTCCATACTGCTACACCATTGCTGCACCATACATGTTGCTATCATATACTATGCTGTCTATAATGTTAAAACATTCATAATAAGACTTGGATCTATCATTCATGACTATGATTCAATCCAAACAGAAGATAGAGAATCCTTATTTAGAACAACATTAAGGATAGTTGAAGGTGTGGCTTCTTTATCTTAGCGTTTACGTGTGAGAGAATTCCTTCCATGATAGAAATGGTTTCCTTTCATGACTGCGTATAGGATAAGGGCTTTTCCTTTCATGACAACAAGGGCGTTCCATGTGTAGAGAACTTCTTTTAGAACAACATTTAGGTTCCATCTAAATTAGGCAGCGTATCAACAAGGTTTAGGGCATCTCTTCTCCTTAGACCTGCGGCTAGGGTTTCTGCCTTCATTTCCATGGTTGCATATTACTGCTTCTTCATAGGGCAACGTTTAGGGCTTCTCCATAGGGTAGCATTAGGGCTTCCTTCACCATGGCAGATCTCCCTTTCCCCCTGCATCTAGGACTTCTTCATTAGTGTAGTGTAGAGCCTAGGGAACTCCCTCTAGATTAGGGCAGCGTTATCCCTTAGGATCTCTCCTCCTACTAAAACCCAAAGACAAGTAGAGAGGAAGAGATCCCAAGTGTGTGTTGAAATGACTTAAAGGCCACCTATATTTATACTAAAACGTTGAGCACAAGTGGGGTTTATTTCGTTGTTGACCAACCTTGACGAATTGTCCCATAACACTAATAAATTCATATCTCCATGAATACTTATCAGAATCGGATGATCTTTAGATCAATCTTACACCTCTTGATGAGAGGGATCCACGAAAAATATCACCCTCCATTAATAAGATGACCCACATGGAGTCTGGCCCTAGTTTCCAATTTTAGCATTCCCTCTCAACTAGGCAGAACTCCATCCACTAATCCATATGTATGAATGTACTATCTCTGCCATCAGTGCCCTGGACTGCAATGCTATGCTCTGTTGAGCTCTGCTCTGTTGTGTTGTGTTGAGCTCTACTCTGTTGAACTATGAAGAAGAAGAATTGATCGAAAATGTCTCATATCATTCTTTATTGACCGGAAGCCAGTTTCATCTGAAGAGAGTGTGTCATGTCACTCTTACTGACTCGAAGTCAGTTTATTGATCCCAGATCAATATCACAAGAGAGTGTCTCAAGCCACTCATACTAATCCAGATCATTTGGAGGTCATCCTAGCATAGGGAGTATGGTAGATACAATGATGCATCCATTGATAGTACTACTATGGTCCCTATCCAAATTTCCCTGCTCATTGATCAGATGAGAGGTACTTCCCATGAGTCCCAGACTGCATGGGTAGGATGCCTCGATAGAAGAAATAATCATCATGTCCCACGGGAGAACTAATCATCCTGGCTCACAGGAGAATGAATCATCTTGTCCCAAAGTTGCCTTGGGGTATCACAGGGGAAGGCTAAGCTATTCACCCTGTACACAGCACACCATTAGGGGAGGGTGAGTCACCCTATGGTCATGTGTTAAACTAGTAAGTACCCCAAGCCCCCCAGATCTCCTAGAGCTTAATGCATGCAACATGCAGGACCCTTATACGGAGGTCCCTCAAAGACTCTAAGTCGTTCGGGAAAGTCACATATTTGACCTTTCCTCGGGGCTTTGACAAAATGTCTATGACTTGTACATTAGTCTCAATGAGATGGAGCCTCCTCGCCCATCGACTTACCATATCCTAGATAAGGTAGTATCTGATGTCTATCTGCTGGAGCAATCATCGAGTACGGAATTCATCAACAATCGAATCCCCCCTGGTTGTCACCGAGGATCACAGTGGTATTCATCATGTGTACAACAACTCACTGAAGAGCTTCCACAACCAGGCAGCTTCACACGAGATCATACTCGTAGCTATGTATTTGGTCTCGGCAGTGCTTATAGCAACCCACTTATTCTTCCTTCTAATCCATGATATCGAAGCCGAATCCAAAGAGAACCATCACTAAGAAGTGCTCTAGTGATCCTCCACACTGCCTACCCAATCAACATTCGAATAATCATGTAGCTTCATATTTCCGGCAGTGTATCTCAATCCATGAGAGGTTGTGCCCCAAAGATATCTCAGAAGATTCTTGGCACCAATCCAGTGAGGCTCAACCAAATATGAGCTCACTATGCTAACTGCAAAACATATATACGAACGAAAGTTCACCAAGAACATCAATGCAAATGAGTTTATGAAACTCAGAGGCATTTCCCAAATTTGGTCCAGCATCATCACCATATAACTTCTGAAAGTTAAGATCCTCAAGGTAGTCACAGGCTTGCAGTTTACCATTCCACATCTGGAATCTAACTCCCTCTTACTTATGCAAGTGAGAGGGTCTGCACCTATCATAGATAGGTCATTCTTAGAAGGTGACGGTATGAGAGGTATATCATCCACAATCTTCAAATAATGGTTTGGATCATCTTCACTCTTAGTGAATCTCATCTCCATCTAACAGCTATCAATCCTCTCATATCAAACCCAGGATGATTTGCTTAAAGTCATAAAGGGCTTTCTTCCACATGCACACATGAGATTCCCAATGAATCTCAAACCCCTCGGGTTGTTCCAAGCCTGTGAACCTACTACATAAGGGGAATGGTCCCTTTGTAAGATTTTCCTTTGGTACATCTCAAACATGTACCTTCATGTTCCTTTTTAATTCAGGCATGCTAGTCACCATCTAACTCACATCGGGTAGGGCCCCACAATAAGTAGACCTTCGGTGCTATAGATGAGATGTGTAAAATAACATGGTCCCCAATGGACCATACTGCAACTTGGTATAAATTGCCAACCCTGAACCCATGAGTAAAAGCACCTTTGAAAATTTTATTTTCAAACATGTACCTTTCCATTGATGAATGACACCCTAAAACCTTTGACTTCCATTGCCAAAATGGACACCAGGTTCTTCTTGCGATCAAGTACATAAAAGAGATTCTGTAAATGAATCGAGTTACCCTCATTCAATTTTGGTGTAACATTTCCTACACCATTTCCGAGATAGGTGGCATCAGCTCCAAGTATTATCCCACTATTGTTTGTTACTGAATTCAAGAGAGCACCCTTCTATCCGGTGAAGTGCCTTGAAGCACTATAATCAATAAGCTAGATTCCCACAGAATCTGAAGGAGAGGGCCAATACAAGATAACACTTCTTTATCTTATAAGAAACAACATTTGATTCTTCATAGTTGGGGTTCCTTGCTTTCCTTGAAGAGTTGACTGTTTCCTTGATGACCTGCATTATCTGTCATTCCTTCGATCATTGAAAATGTCCCTACAATGATTGTTATCTTCATTAATAGATGTGTCCCTGCCATTTGGACACTCCTTTGCATAATTACCGAACTTATTGTAAGCAAGGCATCTACCTTTCCTTTCACCCTGAGATCGAGACTTCCCATTGAAGTGATATGTAGATAGGCCATCAGAAGCTTCCGCTATGCCATTATGTTGATATACTCTGCTTCGACTTTACCCTTGGTGAATTTGAAGAGGGATGAGGAATCCATTGATCCTTTTGTCCTTTCCCAACTGTCTTTAGTGATTGCTCTTTCACTCTTGCTTGGGCTTTGTCTTCACCTCAACTCTGATACCATGTTAACATTTTCATAGTTAGCTCAATATCTTTTTCATATTAGCAATCACATCAGCATTAAAGTAAACTGTAGATAGAACATAAACATAAATCGCAGAAGACAAGCCAAGACAAGAGGACACAAGATGTGGCATTAGCCAGGGACAAACCCCAATGTGGGGAAACCCTTCACCAATTCTTCTTATATGTTCTTCAATAGTTCAGGAGAGAGAGAGATAGTACATTTACAACAGAGTTCAACACTTTGACTTATCTAGATAAGAACATAGATCATGTCTAACAAGATGATACATGAGATTAGAAGACATGATACTTCAACTGATTCTCCAAGGTGACTCCTTCACCTATCATTGTTTTGCATCTCATCATCATGCTGCACCTCACCATGCTACACCATGCTGCACATGCTTGCTGTCCCATTGTGCCACTGTTGCATAATGTCATGGTTGTCTCGTTGTGCCATTGTTGCACTTATGTCATGACTGTCTTGTTATGCCACTGCTGCACTATGTCATGGATGTCCCGTTGTGCCACTGTTGCACTATGTCATGGCTATCCCATTGTGCCACTGCTGCACAATGTCATGGCTGTCCCGTTGTGCTTTGCCATACCATAACAACACCATGAATTTGTTGCCTTAAATACTAGTTGTCCCATGTTGTACCATTGTACCATTTCTGTCCCATTTTGGACTATATGCCATTGACCATTGTTGTACCATATGTTGCACCATACTACACCAAGTTTCCTTTGTTGTCCCATTGTTGTATCATTGCAGCACCATGTAGCATTGTTGTCCCACTGCTACACCATACATCTTGTTGTCCATACTGTTGCACCATTGTTGCACCATACATCTTGCTGTCCATATTGCTACACCATTACTACACCATACATCTTGTTGTCAATACTATGTTGTCTATAATGTTACAACATTCATCGTAAGACTTGGATCTATCTTTCATGACAGTGATTCAATCCAAACAGGAGATAGAGCACCCTTATTTAGAACAACGGTAAGGATAGCTGAAGGTGTGGCTTCTTTATCTCAGCGTTTACATGTGAGAGCATTCTTTCCATGACAAAAATGGTATTCCTTTCCTGACTGCATATAGGATAAGGGATTTTCCTTTCATGATAGCAAGGTCATTCCATGTGTAGAGCACTACTTCTAGGACAATGTTTAGGTGCCATCTCCATTAGGAAACATAGCAACTAGGTTTAGGGCATCTCTTCTCCTTAGACCCGAGGCTAGGGCTTCTGCCTTCATTTCCATGGCTGCGTATTACTGCTTCTCCATAGGGCAGTGTTTAGGGCTTCTCCATAGGACAACATTAAGGCTTCCTTCACCGTGCTAGATCTCCCTTCCCCCCTGCATCTAGGGCTTCTTCATTAGGGCAATGTAGAGCCTAGGGCACTCCCTCTAGATTAGGGCATCGTTATCCCTTAGGACCTCTCCTCTTACTAAAACCCAAAGACAAGTAGAGAGGAAGAGATCCCAAGTATGTGATGAAATGACTTGAAGGCCACCTCTATTTACATGAAAGCGTTGAACACAAGTGGGGTTTATTTGGTTGTTGGCCAACCTTGACGAATTGTCCCATAACACTAATAAATTCATATCTCGATGAATACTTATCAGAAACGGACGATCTTTAGATCAATCCTACACCTCTCGATGGAGGGATCTAAGAAAAATATCAGTTTCCATTAATAATATGACCCACATGGAGTTTGTCCCTAGTTACCAAGTTTAACAAGGGGCATTCCTTTTTCCTTTGTTATTGAACCTATCATTCCTTTGATTGTTGTCACCCCTGAAATTGTTGTGGTAGTTGTTGTCATCATCCCGAAGTGTATCCCTTCTATTATGACACTCCCTTTCATAGTGGCAAAACCTGTTACAAATGAATCATCTTCCCTTCCTTCCTTCTTTGAATCCCAGTCTTCCTTGGCATTCCTTCTTTGAACTTGCATTGTCTACAAGATCTCCAAATTTTCCTTGCATTCAATTTCAATCGTTACATAAAAATGAAATACAACAAAAATATTGCTCATAGAAAACATGCAGAATAAATTCTTTATTCAATGTCTCCTCCAGACGACCTGCTCCAATCCATATGTTAACATCTCCAAAAGGTTTCCCATAATTATTAAGTTCAATCTATTTTTTTCGCATACCTTTTCTATCTATTAACAATAGTCAAATTTACTTGTTATTAATACATAGCCACAAATATTAAATTGTTATAATATTTTTTAACTACTTGCTTTTAACATTATCTATCTTCTGAAACAGGACGTATGGACTCACAGATATCACAACTATATAGTTACTTCAAAGAAATAGAGGAATCAATAATTACATTACACAATATAGAAACAAGATTTCTACCAGTTCCAAATCCAAATATACCACTATACCGCCTTCGACCAACTATACAATTATTACTAGCCTTAAAATCTACTCTAAAACGTATAATCCACATTCATGAACGTGAAAAAATGCGAAAAATATGAGTGGACTGGCAATTAAGAAATATGCATCTTCCATTACGCATAAATCTTCAATGGTGTTCGATATGCCATCGTTCCTCTTGCATTTTCGACTAGAACTATTGAAATTCCATGACAAAGGTAAGTTCAATTTCATTCACTCCAATTTCATTATAACACAATTCACATGCAAACTCATTATAGTCAATTTTAACAATTAATTTCCATATTTAAAATAATAATAATTCTTCTATATATTTTGAATGAAATATTGCTTTTGCAGGTTTCTTATTGCTTCTTTGACTCTCTATTGTCTTCAACAAGTTGTTATGAAAATTTAAATGTGGAAGGATAACCATCATGTTGTTCATGATTTTTTTAATTTTTTTTCAAGAGGCAATGTATGTTAGAAACATTACACATTCTATAAATTTCACATAATATAAATCATTTACCTTCATCTTCTACCTTTGCATGGAATCTTGTTTACTAAATCTTAGCTTCAATGATAATTTACATGTCACAATTCTTCTTCAATTTATGCCTTACGACGTTTCCTTTGCAACATCTGGTGAAATTGCTAGTGGAATCAAATGAGAGAGGTACTCCTAGTTGTCATTCAATTTTATAACTATAATGTGATCAATGGTTTTTCGATTGGATTCCAAATGTATTTTTAATGTGAGTTATGTGAGTTGTAACTCACTTATTGAAGCCCTACAGGGACATAATGAGAATTTTTTTAGGGGCATAAAATCCAAACCGAGCAGCATAATTGTTTTGTAGGCTACTGCAAGTATGTTTAGCCAAGGACCACATGAGCATGATACCCATAATTTCTAGAATTATTGTCTTGTAAAATAGAATGTTTTGGAAAAAATTACATTGTCTCTCATTGAACAAAACCCTAGTTCTTCATATCATCGAATAAAACATTTTTTATCAAATGAGAGAGGTTTTCCCTAGCTCTAATGAGCTTATATTTTTATCAATGAATTTATCCATGGAAGCCTTTAGGAATTTATTATTTAAATGATGTTAGGGAACCTTCTATATAGACATGGGCCTTAGGATTAGGACATCTAGCAATCATTATTATCATGAGGCTTTGGGGCTTCTTCATCAAGAACAAGGATGTCATATAGCTGAGGCTTCTTCATCAAGAACAAGGATGTTCAGAGCATATCCATCAAGCTATCAGCACCCTATTATTCATGTATGCACCAAAGTCAGCCAATCATAATGCTTCTTAAGTAACAAGAGTCATCAGACATCATATTATAACATCACATCTCCCTTTGAATATTTGAAAGGTAAGCTTACTTAAAACATAAGCATTGAGCTATATGCAACCTACTTTTAATCCTATGGTCCATGTGATAGAATTATCCAATCATATTCATGCAGCTTATATCAAATTCAGTTATCAAGACATTCCTTTCATCAGGAATCATTAGACAAGAAGAGACATTGAAGATTTTATGGCTCCCTCTTAAGCCTTTCTTTAAGTCGGACGAGGCATCAACTTCAGAAAATGTTTGAGTCATCATAGTCGTAGTTGTCTCATCCTTCATTGCATAAAATAACCCAATTCATGATGGGAAGAAGGATTTCTCATCGAGCATTCATATATGTAGAACCATTCTTCACAAAATCTTGATTTAATGCAATCAAGATATCATGCTCTTTTGCTTATTGTGCTTGTATACTTGCTTCTATTTTTCACAAGGATTGATAGAGAACTGTTCAGAGTGTTATGCACTTCTTCTAGACGATCTTCAGGATTGAAGGCTTTAGGTGAGGTGTACTTCTTATCAAAGGTGCTGCAATTTCCTTTATTGACAAATCCTTGAGAGGTTGGATTTTGGCCTAGAATTGTTGTTCCTTTGTTGTTTCTTGTTTCCACTTGTAGCTACAAGCTCATAGTAATTAATTATTTTCAATCTTCACCAAGATGTCATGTCAATCATGCTTCGTGCTACAATATGAATGTAAGGCAAATCAATGTAGGATCACAACCAAGTTCAATCATATGTCAAAATTGTAGAAGGCCACTTCCTTTATTACAAAAATTGTCACTGTCTTATTTGTTCACATAATCATTGTCTTGAAGGTCTTTGATTTATACAAGGTCTTTGATTTATCGATAGATCATTGTATTTAGATGATTGCAAGAACCCTTAGCTTTTTCATGTTGGTTATGGGAGCTGTAATGATCCATATGAGATTTATTTTAGCTCAAGGTAGGCCAAATAACTCTACTACTTAGATAATATGCTAATGATGTTGATGATCTTGAGGGCCAAGATTGAATAGAAATTATGAATGTCTATGATACACTGAATAGGAGCCTGAAACTAAAGTTCAATCAAATGCGATCGAAACACATCTTAACCGTTGTAGTGTCGAAAACATATTTAAATCATAGTGAGTGGAGGGTCGAGCCTTCTCTTTTAATCTTGATGTATTACCAAGAATTTTGAATTGTCTTAGAGGGTTGAAATGTTACAGATGGAGTATAACCCTTGACTACTTCAGAGTCCAGAATTTATGACATATGGAGAACCACTTGCAAATGAGCTCAACAATTAAAAGAATAAAATAAGCTATAAGCCCTTTCAAAGTTTGTATTCCTGCCAAATATTTTAAAGTTCCTTAAGGCCATACTTGATTTCATAGAGAACAATGAATTATTCTTTTGGTGCTGATTGTTAATGCCAATATTGGTCGGGCTACTGAAGATATATATGCTAAGCGGAGTTGTACTAAGAGAAGGATCCACAAAGAACAAAGCTTGGCTTCAAATGGTCCTTCTTGCACCTGATCCTTCTCTTCTTCAATTAGTTTTCATCAAAAGTTCATCAAAAAGATACAAAGTACAATATCTCATGAATCAAGCTTCCTAGATGTGTATCAGGCTTGTTCACAACTTCATTTGTGAACAAGACTACTGCATAACATTGTCTTGGTCAAATGAGTTGTAACATAGATATCATCACTCGTTCAGGATTTTAACTATATATATTTGACAAGTATCGAAACTTATCTATACATAATTACAAGTGCGGTGAGACTGTATGTAATGCTAACTAATAAGAGACTAAACCTAATAGTGATGAAACCTTCAACAAGGTCTTTGAGTTGCCATACCGTCGTGATAATTGATTCACTGAGATGCCAATGTGCTGAAGTACGGATATTAATACTTTAGTTCAGGATTACAATCATGCCACTATCCTGAATAGAAAGCCAGACCAACATATACAGTGACAAAAATATTCTGAAGAAACCAGACAATCGATATGGAGAATCCATACATCAAATAATGTCAAACATAGGGATGAAAAATCATAGTATCGAAATCACTATTGTAAAGTAGAGAATACCCAAAATGCATGGTAGAGAGACATTGCAATTATAGATCCTCGGGGTAGGCAAAATAAGTAGTAGATGGAAGTCTGGTCCATAGAGCTTTAGTCTATCATCTGCAATGAGAATGATTCCAACGAATCTCTTTGAACTCAATAGAATATCCAATGCGATTTCTGTTGATCCAGAAGACTAATAATACCCACAAAAATTCGTTTCTCATTCAAAAATTGAATACACAGTGAAGGGAATTAGAAAGATGGAACTTGATTGTTTTATAGTGGTCCACTATAAGTAATGTCATAGAGTATGTTTATGAAATATGATGCCCAGAAATTGATACACAGACATAACACAACACTTCATAATGATGTTTGTATCACCATCAAACCCTAAACCCCATAAGTTGAGTGGTCAAAGCAACCAGATCTTGTTTATGACTACATTGAGAAAATGTCCTCTTGCTGGTTTCAAGATCATTTTGACCTATATCATTGACCATTCTAGAGTGCACCTTTTCCAGGCCCCAAAATTGTCCCTCGGCGTTGACTTCATGTGGATTTGTTAGAGTTTTATTGTCTAAATTTCCTTCTAAAAATCTAGTGCATGAATGATTGTCCACATGTTCATGGAGAAGAGAACATATTTACATTTGATGTGGTCTAGAGAGAAAAAAAAAATTGGTCAAGCCTGTATTCTTCATCAATCATTTTCTTGACATTTTTTTCATTGTATATGTCATCGAGGGTTTCATTATAGGTTTAATCAATCTTCTGGGGTTGTCCAACTTTTTTATTATCAACAATAGAATTATATATAGGTGGAAATGGATTTGTATGATTGAAAGCTTCAATAACTACCTGTTTATAACATACCCTTTGTTTGTCTACCAAGGAATATCCATCACATATGTCAATAACTTTGTCTTCCAAATGAGTATTTACAGTAAAAGGAAGAGACTTCCCTATCCCATCTAGCTTGAGGAATAAATTTAGATCGTAGGCATAAAAAATAGCAGGACTGTCAGATTCCGTGATATAGGATCTTTTAGGATTGAACTATAAAATTAATTGTTTCTTCACTCATATAATCATAATGGTCACATTATTGCTTTGCTGGCTTTGAAAAAGTTTATTGACCTCAAACTCTAGGAAACCATGATTACTTCCATTTATTTCTTACACAATCATGATTAACATCAAAGTGCAACATGGGGGTTACATTACTCCTACTCAAACTCACAATCAAATGTTGAGGTGCCAAGGGTATTACCATGGAAGTCTACAACTCCCTTACTTTCAGTGTGTGTGAAAATAGGATTAGTTTATTGAACTATATTTTTGTGACCTCAAAAGTGTTTTTAGGATTTAAATTATCAGCAAGGAAAGCATGATATTCATCATACTTTTCATATGGTTAATATTTTGGGGTAGAAACATGGTTTCTACGTGCCTAGAACTGCATATGGGTTGTATCATTGGTGGAAATATTCAAAAAATCTTCATTTCCACTGTTTATCACTTTTTCATGTTAGAAAATAGAGTACAAGAATATGGGTTAGTCTGCCTAGTAACTATATAGTTGTTGAGTCTCAATTGTGATTACATTATCTTGGAAGGTTTTGAGAGTATATAAACTCTTCTCAATGTATGTCCTTTCCTTGCAAGACTTGGAGAGGGGGATATAGAGTCTTCTTATTGGAATGCAGAGGTTGTTTGACTTTGTATAGTTGCTTATTATCTAGTCATATGAAGAAAAAATAGAGTGACAAGAATATAAGTTTAAATGCCTCACAAATGTACAGTTATTGAGGCTCAGCTGCAACTCTGAGAACATGGAATATTTTTTGTGGAGTATATAGACTCTTCTCAATTGATGCCCTTACATTACAAGACCTTGATAGGGGTAAATAGATTTTATCAATAGGACACATATGGCATTAGAGTCATGGGGTATTATCCTCTAACCATCTTAGTTTCTTTTATGTTAACTGATTGGGAGTATTAAGACTCCTCCATTCATTATTTAAATGATGGAAATGATACTAGTAGATTTGAGTGAGATTTTGGGCGAGGTTCTGTAAATTGTACCTGCTTATCCAGCTGACTATGCTATTATTTATTCTCAAGCACCTCAGGATGTGATTCCTAATGGATGGAAAAATCCCTTGTGAATTTATTAAAACCAGTCTCCCAGACATGCCTTCTTCTAATTATGTTTTGGAGAAAACATATCATCTGATTGTTCTAAACATCAAAACCAAATAGCCAAACTCATTCCTATGCCTCTTCAATATTTGTCCTTTCCAAATAGGCTGAATGATCCTAAATTCATAGGCAAATTACCAATCTTCTCTTCATGCAATCTCAAAATAACTCTGAGGGCCAACCCACCTTCATTGGATGAACGGAAGGTATTAGCACATCTATTTAGGGTGCATCTTTATGTGAATTTGTGGCTTCTTCAGCATAAGCTTACACCACAATAATTTGGTTTTGTGCTTGTGATGATGTGAGAAATGGCATTTAATGAACAATGCTGCTGAGTCTTCCTTGA
Organism: Pinus tabuliformis; assembly: GCA_031772625.1. NCBI lineage: Eukaryota > Viridiplantae > Streptophyta > Pinopsida > Pinales > Pinaceae > Pinus > Pinus tabuliformis. Next base: position 570,445,857 of record CM062816.1, read on the forward strand.
ATAGAGTTTAGATTTTTATAATCCTTGTTGGCATGTGAAGGTTTGTTAGACCTTGTATGTTCTCATGATGTAGATGTATTGATTAAGTTAGTGAAACTGACACCTCCCTGTTGATATTCTTTTATTACCAAATTTCCAAATGCTATAAAAAAAGGTTGAGCAAGGTTGTAGTGAGTGAACTCTAGTGTTTTTGCTTAGGTAGAAGCCATGCTTCTTTCAAGTCAAATTTCTAGTGCTACATTTCTCAAGGTACTTCAGGACTTATGCACTCTTTATTCCTCACTTAATGAGGGAGAGGTTGATTAGGTATCAACTTATAGATATCATGATGAAAGTGTTATTATAATCACGAGTTTAAATTTAGTTGTCAAACTTCTATGGCAACAACTGGATCTTTGCATCAGCAATATAGAAACACTGGTCATCTTCATTGCCTACTATACCTTGTGTGAGATTTGAGTGAGATTCTGGGTGAGGTTCTATAAAATAGACCTGCTTATCTAGCTAACTGTGCTATTATTTATTCTCAAGCACCTAAGGATGTGATTCCTAATGGATAAAAATAATACCTTGTGAATTTATTAAAATCAGTCTCCCAGATAGGCCTTCTTCTACTTATGTTTTAGAGAACACATATCACCTGATCGTTCTAAACATCAAAACCCAATAGCCAAACTCATTCCTATACCTCTTCAATATTTATCCTTTCCAAATAGGTTGAATGATCCTAAATTTAGATGAAAAGTACCAGCGTTCTCTTCATGCAATCTAAAAACAACTCTGAGGGCCAACCCACCTTCATTGGAGAACGGAAGGTATTAGAACATCTATTTAGGGTGCATCTTTATGTGCATTTGTGGCTTCTTCAACACAAGCGTATACCACAGTGATGATTCGGTTTTGTGCTTGTGCTGAGGTGGGAAATGGAAATTTATGAACAATGCTGCTAAGTATTCCTTGAACACAGTTTAGATTGTTATAATCCTTGTTGGCATGTGAAGGTTTGTCAGACCTTGTATATTCTCATGATGTAGATGTATTGATTAAGTTAGTGAAACTGACACCTCCATGTTGACATATTTTCATTACCAAATTTCCAAATGCTATAAAAAAAGGTTGATCAAGGTTGCAGTGAGTGAACTCCAGTGTTTTTGCTAAGGCATAAGCCAAATTTCTAGTGCTATATTTCTCAGGGTACTTCAAGACTTGTGCTCTCTTTGTTCCTCACTTAATGAGGGAAAGGATGTTTAGGTACCAACTTATAGATATTATGATGAAAGTGTTATTATAATCATGATTCTAAATTTAGATGTTGAACTTCTTTGGCAACAACTGGGTCTCTGCATCAGTAAGATAGAAAATTGGTCATCTTCATTGTCTACTGTACCTTGTGTGAGATTTGAGTGAGATTCTGGGTGAGGTTCTGTAAATTAGACCTGCTTATCCAGCTGTCTGTGCTATTATTTATTCTGAAGCACTTGGAGATGTGATTCCTAATAGATAGAAATAATACCTTGTGAATTTATTAAAATCAGTATCCCAGATAGGCCTTCTTCTACTTATGTTTTGGAGAACACATATCACGTGATCATTTTAAACATCAAAACCCAATAGCCAAACTCATTCCTATACCTCTTCAATATTTCTACTTTCCAAATAGGCTGAATGATCCTAAATTCAAAGGCAAAGTACCAGCCTTCTCTTCATGCAATCCCAAAACAACTTTGAGGGCCAACCCACCTTCATTGGATGAACGGAAGGTATTAGCACATCTATTTAGGGTGCATTTTTATGTGAATTTGTGTCTTCTTTAGCACAAGCGTACACCACAATGATGATTTGGTTTTGTGCTTGTGCCGAGGTGAGAAATGGCATTTTATGAAGAATGTTACTTAGTGTTCCTTGAACAGAGTTTAGATTGTTATAATCCTTGTTGGCATGTGAAGGTTTGTCACACCTTGTATATTCAAATGATGTAGATGTATTGATTAAGTTAGTGAAACTGGCACCTCCATGTTGACATATTTTCATTACCAAATTGCCAAATGCTATAAAAAAAAAGGTTAAGCAAGGTTGCAGTGAGTGAACTCCAGTGGTTTTTCTGAGGCAAAAACCATGCTTCTTTCAAGTCAAATTTCATGTGCTACATTTCTCAAGGTACTTCAGGACTTGTGCTCACTTTCTTCCTCACTTAACAAGGGAAAGGATGATTACGTACCAACTTATAGATATCATGATGAAAGTGTTATTATAATCACGAGTCTAAATTTAGCTATTGAACTTCTATGACAACAACTGGGTCTCTGCATCAGTAAGATAGAAAAACCGATCAACTTCATTGTCTACTGTACATTGTGTCTTCTGATGCTAATGGATTTTTATTCCCTCTACCACCAGGCACATAGAAGATATTTCCATATATTGGCCTATTTTTGTAATATATGAAAAGTTGAAACCTCATTAAATGACACTTACACAACTAGAATACACCAATTCTACCTCTAGAGAGATAAAATTAGTTGCAAGTTCATCAGATTCCTCAATGCTCAAGATACTGGCCCATTGTAACAGATACCTCAACAAGTTAAAGCTCAATCCATGGACCATTGAAGAGTTAGATCCAACATTGAGTATTGTAATGAGAATATATGAAATACACCAATCTTATCTATGCATTCATAAGTAACATCTAAAAAACACCTTTGGCAGCTAGCCTTTAGTTTTTAGTAGAGATGCATGATAATATATGAAATACACCAATCATATCTATGCATTCATAAGCAACATGTGAAAAACACATTTGGCATCTAGCCTTTAGTTTTTACTAGAGATGCATGAAGCATTATATAAACACAATGCAATCTTTTGGGAAGTCCATTCAAATGTGGAACATTAAGATGGAAGCCAAGTTAAGCATTGATTTTAGACCTTGCATGCACATTTCATGGATTGTTGTAGTAGTGACATAGTTTAACTCGAAGTATGAAACTACCATTTAAGCTATAAACCTGACTAAAGGGTCAAACCTAAAACTATGACTGTTCCTTGCAAATTGCATGTGCTACCAATTAATCATAGTTAAATGGTTTTAGATTCAATACGAGAGTAATATTATGGAGGATCTATTGGGTTTGGAAAATCACCACAGAACAAAGGCCAGTGGGTTAATCTCCTAAAACAAGGTGTTAACATAGTCTGCCAAGAGGTATATTTTGCATCAGGATAACCCCTAGACTGATATCTTTTTATGAGGAAGAAAAAACATGGAAGATGTTTGGTTAGGTAGGAATACAACTTGTCAATTTGGTCTAGCTTAAGTGATTAAAGGAGAAGGTTGTTAGGCTCTCTACCATTTCATGTATTGATATAGTGATGAGACAAAAGAGGCTCTCTCTTGAGACTTGACTAGGTAATTCATAACATTTGTGGTGTTGGTGCCTTAACTTAGCCAGAAAATACCAAAACTCTATTGATGCACAAAATTTATTACTGAATCTACCTCAAAGTATGCCATAGGCACTGAATATGACATGCATGGTTTTACCAAGGAGGCCCTAAAATTTTGAACAATGAAACTTTACATTGGTATGGTCAACCTACATGGGGAGAAACGAAACATTTTTTAATAAGATGCCAGCAAAACCTAGACACTATTGTGTGGGATTATTGCTTGGTACCTGCAGATTGCACAACAGCCTCTATTGGTTGAGCTAGCAGGAATTGATCTCTTCAGGTGGATCTTCTTGGTACAAATATTCCTTTCCTTGTAAGACCTTGATAGGGGTATATAGATTCTTGTCAGTGGAATGCATATTTGTCTATATAGTTGTTTATTACGTAATCATCTAAAGGAAAGCTGATTACATGAATATGGGTTAGGCTATCTCATAACTATATAGTTGCTGAGGCTCAATTGTGATTACGTGATATAGGAAGATTTTGAGAGTATATAAACTCTTAATGTATTATGATTTCTCTGGAAATGTTCTCAAGGAAATTGTTCCAAAAATCACAAAAAAATATCTTTTGTCATTAAATAGAGATTGTTTTCCTTTAGAAATAGAGAGAGGTTGTCTTTACAATACCTTCTTTTGTTTGTGGCATGTAAGGAGATCTTGAGAGTAATCTAGAATAGGAAAACTAGTTGGTCAACTTTTGATAAAGGTGAGTAACTACTTGGACACTAACTTTTAAGGCTACCACATTCTTCTATGAACATTAGATCTAGAAATCTCGAAGGATTCAACTACACTGATTATGTCATAGAAGTTGGAAGAACCAGAGATGTCATGGATGTGTAACTGTTAACATTATGAAGATGATATCACGTGAGCATTTCAAGGTACATTACCAATCATAGTGCAAACAACAAATTTTACCACTAATATAGTTCATCGGGCATGGATATCAATCAGGCCTAGTTAGCCTTACTTTCTTGGTAAGGAGACGAGGCTTCATGTTTTCCACCCTGTTTTCCCCAAAGAAATTTATTCTAGTAGGAAAAATTATTCATTACTTTCCCCTTTTACAAGCAAACACTTGGCAAAAAAAGGATTTCACACCTGGGAGTTTTTTGTAGGATAAAGGGAAAGGTGAGTGGGTATCCTGGAAATAGCTGCATTGGTCTTATTAGCATTATGCCACTTTTCATATGGGTCTTCACAACAGAGAATCACCATTACACTTTGTTTATTTGTGTTAAAAATAAACATAACACTCAATAGATTTCTTTTGGTATGCAGTGTTGTTGTGGGTAGTATTCTTGTATTTGTGCCACATGTAAAGCTAACATGCGTTAAATTTCTTTCACCTTGCAATATTTTTATTGGAAATGTGCTTGTGTTTGGGCTAGAAACTATGCTAGATTTCTTTTGCTTTGCAATATTGTTGTTGTCAATTTGGTTTTTTATGATAAAAGGAAATCTAGCAAGTGTTGGAAATGTTGTGCTTGTGTTTGGGCTAGAAGTTGTGCTAGATTTCATTTGCTATGCAATATTGTTGTTTTCAATTTGGTTGCTTATTATAGAAGTAAATCTAACACGTGTTAGATTTACTTCACCTTGGTAATGTGATTTTGTTTGTGTTAGAAGGAAATATAGCATGCACTAGATTTCTTCTCGCATGAAATGTTGTTTTTGGTAGTATGCTTGTATTTAGGCTACATGTAAAGCTAGCATGCGTTAAATTTATTTTACCTTGCGACGTTGTTATTGGAAATGTGATTGTGTTTGTGATAGAAGTTGTTGGATTTTGTTTGCCCTACAATGTTATTTTTGGCAATGTGATTTTTTTTGTGTTAGAAGTAAATCAAGCATATGTTATATATCTTCCACCCTGCAATGTTGTTTTTGGCAATGTGATTGAGTTTGTGCTAGAATAAACTCTAGAATGTGTAAGATTCCTTTTAATTTGAAATGCTTTTGTGAGTAATATGATTCTATTTATGTTAGAAGGAAATTTAGCATGTGGTGGATTTCCTTCACCTTAGAATATTGTTATTGGCAATGTGCTTGTGTTTGCACTAGAAGGAAATCTAGCATGTGCTAGATTAATTTGACCATGTAATGTTGCTTCTAACAATATGCTTATGTTTGTAATAGAAGGAATGATATTGATTGTTAGCTTTCATTTGAGGAAACAATGTTTCATTACATATAATATGACTACCATACTATTTTAATTCTTGCATATATATTAATTTTTCATAAGTTGTGTATTTTTACGAAAATATAAAGTCACACTTTACACAGTTCAACCTTTTAATTACAAGTTACGATTTAATTGTTGTAATGGAAAATCTAATTTTGGCAAAAGGGGACTATGTTGATCTCCTTATTAATGATCAAGTCATTGGGCTAGGAAGGGTTGAATTTGTAGAGTCTGGAACTTATTATCTTGGAGAAAGGGTTAATGTTGGTTATGTTACAATTTTGATAATTGATGTCACTCAACCACATTTGATTGATGAGGATGTTAATGAAGGGGACATACATCCATGGGAAATCATGGATTTGAGACACAACATAGGTAAATCAAAATATTGAAGCATGTGTTATATATTATTGATAGTATAATAAATATTTTTTTTAGTAAATACTAACCTTATTTACATTCTTTTATAGGTGCAAATGTTTCTTCTACATTTTCTATTGGAGACAAAGTAGATCTTCTGCAACATGGAGTGAAGATGGGCGATGGTTCCATATTCAATACAGAGCTTGGGCATAAAATGCATGGAAAGATGGTAAAGAAAGGATGCATAGTGGTTAAAATTGAGAAGGTGTTAAAACATAATGCTCCTCTACCACATCCAACATGATTTGAGCATACACTTAGGGGTGCATTGGAATCTTATGAGATTTGGCCAGAATCAAATTTGGAGTCTCACTGTCATGATCATGCCATAAATTTTCCCCAAGATAGGTTTAGATTATATGTACAAAGGTTTCTCTTACACATGAATGCATGGGAAAAAGGACGTGCATTGCCAAAGGAATGCTAGTTAATGTACGTGAGGATGAAATTGTTGAGGGTGAAACACTAGGTGAAATGGAATTTGTTTTTTTTCTAGAGGAGATAGATGGAAATTGTGAGATATGTAGAATTAACGATAAGTCTATACATTGTTTGGTTAAATGGTCAATAAATAAGTTGGTGGAAAACAAAAGTGTGATATTAAGGGTCAAGGAAAAGTTTAAGGAGCCACCCAAGGAAATGGCGATATGGGATGTTATAGAGGACACAAATCCCTTAAACAAATGGGATGGGTAACTTTGTAATGAAAAAGATAGAAACTCAATTGATATGCATGTAAGGCCATCTAAAAGGATTAAACGAGTTATGGCTACAGAAAAAATTGCAAAATGTCAAACAAAAATAGATGAACATAAAGAAATTCAACTTTTGGCAGTAGATGTATGTTGTAGAAAAGATTGTCTTCAACATGTGGATAGGAAGGCCATTGTAGGTGCTAGAAGGGGTATGAGACAAATAAATAAAAATGGTACTAGAGAATTTGTCTTGAATTCACTCATGTCAAACACAATCATGTCAAAAGGCCATGGCCATGGCCATGGCCTACCACCTATTGCTAGAAATGTAAAGGACATGAGATTTAATGGGAATATTATTTGTAAGAAAGCATGGTATAAGATACATAAAATAATCAAAGAACATTATATAATTACCAACATTATTTCCAATATGGACATATCAAAGCTATTCATGGTAACACCAACACATGCAAATCATGAGCTCACACAGTGGCAACACCATAGAAATATTGCACAAATTGTAATGGATAATTCATATTTTTCACCAAACCAAACACGTCAAGTTGAAGAAGATGGAACATCTGCTCCTTTAAGATTGCTTCCTTTGACTTACACACAAAATTATTTGTTAAAAGGGATCAATGAGGCTCTTCAAAAGCTTAATTACCCATCAATATCACAGTCAACAATGAGCAAGATATGGAATACTAAGTTTCGAGATGTGGAATTTTCAAAGAGCACCAACTTTAATAAATGTAGTGAATGTATTGTGTTGAAAGCACAAATGAAGTCAGCAACTACAAAAGAGTTGGAAGAAAAGGCACAAGGGGCTAAAAAAGCATAACAAGATTGTTATGTGTGGAAGATATTGCTACTATGCCCATAGAATTATGTCAGAGCAGTTTCCAAAGGAGTATTTGAGCATTACCCATGATAAAATAGAAAAAACAAAGACTTCAATCCCAAGGCTACGTGTCAAATCAAAATCTATTGTAGGAACAAATTTAGGTTTGTCATTGACATGTATGAATACACATGGGCATAAAGCAGGTCGTTTTGGTCATTTCTCCCTACCATTTGTCCATATGGGATCATAATTTACTATTACATCCCTTACAAAGTGTTGAAGGGATCTTGAAGACCCACAAATGGATATGTATGGTGATATACTTAATGAAAGTGGAATTTCAAGAAACCCACTTACAAATACATTACTTGACACCTCTATTTACTCAAAATGTCAATGGTAAAAAGGATGATTTTATATCTCATGGAAGTTCAAAAAGTCAAAATGCTGATTTTAAACCTCTTCCTCCACATTTGTTGTTATAGTTGGACAATGCAACAAGTGATAATAAGTATCGCTATCTTTTCATGTTTCTATCACTTCTAACTACACTTGGTGTCTTCATCACTATTGAGGTTGGGTTCTTTCCTGTAAGGCACACCCATGAAGACATAGATGGAACCCATGGAAGAATGTCTTCCAACCTAAAAAGTAAAGATGTTTATTCTTTACCTGAAATGATGGATGCATATCGCATAATTGAAGAAAATCGAGTGTTTCCACCTACACTTATTGACAAGGTCTATGACTTCAAAATTTTCCTTAATGGATACATCAAGGAGGGAAAAAATGTACTAGTTGGACATCTTAATGTCCAATACTTCCAACTTCTTGTACTCAATGATGTTCCAGTACTAAGGTACAAAGAATCAATTAGAGATATTGAATGGTTAGAACTAGTTGAGTTATGGAATATAGATGATGAAGGTCAACCTATAATTCCCATAGGGAAGCCATCTTTCTTAGCTTCCAAAAGAAAAGATGTTTATTTAAAAGTACTAAAGGAAGATATAACATCATACATAAAAATGTGGAAAGACACTATTGGGAATGAGGATTCACCAATTGTTACAGAGGAATGGAAAAATAAAGTGAAGTATTTGGAAAAGGTTATTGATACATTAGATGGAATCTATAATGATCATGGAATAATAGATGGAAGTGATTCATCTTCTGAGGATTTCTGGCCCAAGACAAGGCACATTGTTGATGTTGATCGTAATGCACTCCAAGTAATCTTAAGTATTATGGATGGAGTTTTTTATAATGCAATAGATGAACCAATATATGTTGAAGCCAAATGCAGCAAGCCAAAGACAACATTCAATCCAATGATTGATGTTGAGAAAGGAAAGATGTTGCTAGTTAGATCAGGAAACGAGGATGCATGAGAGATGGTTTGGATGGAAAAATCCATCTCAAATATCTTTAGGGATAATGAAAGTGAGAATCTTCAAGTAAAGGTTGACTGGTGGAAGCCTATGTCAGGGAAATATAATGGAAAATTTCTTAGGGCAATATTGGGTACCAAATCCCGATGACACAGAACTTGGCTCTATTCCAATTAATACCATAGTGTGGGCATGGATGCCAAATAAAGAACATTGCAAGAAGACCAAGATAAATAAATATGGTGTAGAAGCCATTCTTGATCTACTTGAGCAAATATCTTAAGAGTAGGTTTATATAATTCATGAATGTAATTTTTTTAAAGATCTATTAATATACATTCATACACACTTTTCCATATTTGTGGTATATCAAATATTCTCTTCATATTCTTTTTGGAGGAGTTTTATATTATTTAATATTTCAATGTAATCATGCGTTATACAAATTACATGACAATGCCATAAAATATTTAACTTTTCAAAGCTTTATTTGACCAACATGACTTCTCACTATATCAAATATGCATAATCAAATTCAATAATGCACTTAAAAACATCTTCTAAACTTGGTCTATTAAAACAATAACGAAGTAAGTAATTAGTATTTTATTTAATGTAAACCATTTAAACACTTAATGAATAAATTCTAGACACTTATATAATGTTTAATGTGATTTTTCTGTAATTTTCCTTATTATAATTGATATAAATCAAATTCGCTATTTTTTTGCACTTTAATTTATAAAAAAATTATTTTGATCATTGAACAACACAACTAGAATTATAAAATATTTCTTGTTATAGATTTTGAAGTGGTGCCAACATTGTACTAGTATAATTAATTTGTACTCAACGTAGGAAAAGTAGTTAACATCAATTTAAAATGGTCAATAATAGTAAGAAAAACAATATTAATATATTGTTAAATAACTTTATAGGTAAGATTTCTTTTTACAAAATCTATTATTCACCAGTCAAATTTAATACATAAATATAAACGTTAATGATAATAGAAATAATGTAAGGAATCTAAGTTTTAGATGAATATTAATATGTTCTTTTCAATATAATATCCTTAAACACTACAGGAATAAAAACTAAACATTTGTAATAAATATCTTAGTCAATTTTCTCTCTTTCCTGTTGTATTTGGAAATAATCAAATTGTACTACTTTGTTACTATTATAATTCATGATTGATTTTGATCATTAAAATGATTAGTAATTGAGACGAGAGGCTTATTTTACAGCCCAATATGGGGGGATGTGTGAGTTTGTCTACAACCCAATATGGGGGGATGTGTGAGTTTGTTTGTGGTTTGTGCCTCTTTAAAATAAAAACTGTGTTCTAAATAGAAAAATAAATAAATGAATATGTTGTAAAGTAGTTAGAAGTAAAACAAATGTGTGAATTACATGTTTAAATCTTATACTTTTCAAAAATATTTAAGCTAGAGATACAGAGAATTTATGTTAACTAATTTATGTCAATCTCAACTTCATATGTGTGTATGTGTGTGTGTGTGTGTAAGTACTCTATTTAGCATTCAAAAAATGTAGTTTCAACAATGAAAAATAATGCATTGTATCTTTCACTCTAAAAATGTTTGCACATGAAGAAATTTGATCCCTCCATCTGCACTTACCATGGATCTATGATAGTATATATTGGACACATTACTATGATCATTTGTCATTAAATAACTTTATACTTAATATATAGCTTGCATATTAATCTATTATTCATTAAATAATCCTCTACCAATTTCGTTTTTAACATAAAAGTACAAATAATAAATAAAAATAAATTATGCTACTACTTGCATTCAACATTTAATTTGATCCTAAAAAAATATCTTCTCCTCAACTCTAAAATGGTGCAAACTTCCTACAATAGTATGTAATGATAATGGTGATAATGATGATTATCATTCACTAAAATCAAATATGGTATATAAGAAGGTACAAAGATATTACTAAATGTTATTTCGAATTTTATTGTTATGCTCAAAAAGCTTTAAAAGAAGTGTTTCAAGATCATCATAATTTTGTTTAATTAAACAATCAAGAAGGTTGGTAGCCTCACAAATGTTTTGAAATTTAATTCCAATGTGAGTATAAAGTATATGATCTATGAAAGTTTTTTAATCTTCAACCATATTATTAGTGTTGCAAAGGTGATAGAATTTTAAATTGTGCTAACACTCTTTTAGTAATAATCATAACCTAACACATACATGATATTTACTATATCGGATTATAATTAAATGGGATAATAATAGTAACATACACATCATTATTTTCATAAAATAGCCTTAAAAAACTTATCTTTTAATATAAACCATAAAAAATATTAAAATAAATAAAGTAAGGAATCCAAATTAAGCTGTGAAAGATTTGCTTTTGCAAGTTTATATAAATTTATTTTATAAATTTTATCATGATAATTTTTGCACAAAAAATGGTGAATATCTACATTAAAATTAGTGAACTAAGTGACTTTCTAATTCCTCATTTTGAAAAAACTTAATCTAGTTAAAGTTCTAAATAATGGTATACATTGGACACATTACTAAGATTATTTGTCATTAAATAACTTTATACTTAATACATATCTTGCATATTAATCTATTATTCATTAAGCAAGCTTCAATCAACTTCGTTTTTAACATAAAAATACAAATAATAAATAAAAATAAATTATGCTACTACTCGCATTCAACATTTAATTTGATCCTAATTTTTTTTTTCTCCTCAACTCTAAAATGGTGCAAAATTCCTACAATAGTATGTAATTATGATGGTGATAATGATGATTATCATCCACTAAGACCAAATATGGTATATAAGAAGGTAAAAAGATATTACTAAAAGTTATTTGGAATTTTATCGTTATGCTCAAAAAGCATTAAAAGAAGTGTTTCAAGATCATCATAATTTTGTTTAGCTAAACAAACAAGAAGGTTGGTAGCATCACAAATATTTTGAATTTTACTTCCAATATGAGTCTAAACCTGATGATCTATGAGAGTTTTTTAATCTTCAACCATATTACTAGTGTTGCAAAGGTGACAGAGTTTTAAATTGTGCCAACAGTCTTAGTAATAATGGTAACTTAACACATACATGATATTTACTATATCAGATTATAATTAAATGGATTAATAATAGTAACATATACATCATTGTTTTCATAAAATAACTTTAATAAACTTATCTTCTAATATAAACCATAAAAATATTAAAATATATAAAGTAGGGAATCCAAAATTAAGATGTGAAAATTTTGCTTTAGCAAGTTTATATAAATTTGTTTTATAAAATTTATCATGATAATTTTTACATAGTAAACTAAATAACTTTCTAATTTTTCATTTTGAAAAAACTTAATTTAATTAAAATTCTAAATTCTAAATCTATTGATTACTTCCGAGTGTAAAAAAGTATATATTAAAAATATAAAAAAAAAAACAAAATGAGTCACTAATTTTTTTTTGAAGTTGATAAATAAAAATAACTAGCCACCTATATTTCAGAAGAACACTCATTAGTTTATTCACCTAAGGCATTTGTATATTGGATGAAGGTTCGTGGACTTTTGAATTCAAGTGTGAAGATTTAATGTGTCGGAAATATGTTTCGTTGAAGCATTATCCAAACCTAGAATTTATAGGCAACCAATAAATCCCATGCTATTGGGACATTATTAGTTTTTAAGATTACTTTTTTCTCTGCAGGGTCAGTGTGAAGTACACCTTTGTATCTGCGGATCATTATGCATAGGGACTCCCATCTCCGCTGTTTATCGGAAAAAAATAACGCGACCAAATTATTTCCGGTGACTGCTCCATGACCATAGCTCATGGCCATAGCATACATGATACTGCCCATAAATAATGTTTGTTGTCATACTGTACCTAATCTGCCTCCCCCTATTTACGGCCGCATATGCTCTACAATACAATGTACGCCGAACGCGTATGCTCTACAATACAATGTACGCCGAACGCCTCGAGATCCGGTCTCGTTTGCCTGAATTTGAAAACCCGCCCAGAAATATTCAAATTCGGAGTTTGAATTTATATACCCGCCCTTGTCAATGGCAGTGTTGAAACCACAGTTCCGAGAAAATTTCCAGGAACTTATTGTTTACCCGTGCAAATCACTCTATCTGTGTTAACAGGTTAGTTTCCAGGAACTTATTCGGTCAGTGACAATACTGTAATCGGAGTTAAGAGGAGATTTTCAAGAACTTCTTTCTTCCGCATTCAAATAACTCGACCGGTGGTATCTGGTTAGTGCCAATATTGAAACAGTTACAAGAAGATTTCAAGGGACTCCTCACTTCCGCATTCAAATCACAGTACTAGTTCAATACATTGTTAAAAACTTAAGGGTATTAAATCTGGTTCAAGGTCTATGGTTTGCGGCATGGAAAGAAAGAACTCGGAAATCCACCAGATCCGAGTGCGATTTTTTCTATTTAACCCGACTAGCTAAATATTGAAATACAGAAGCGTAGCAAAGACGCATCTTGTGGGCACTTTGCACTTGTTAGATTAGCTAGGCGAGGAAGACAAAAATTCTGAAGGTGAACGCAGAATCAAGCTGGTGATTGATCCACTTCTCATGTGGAAGTTGTGGTCAACAATTCTTCTGGTTTTCTATAATATTAATCCCTGGATACTTCGATTGATGTGGGGTGGAGATGGAGTGTATGCTCGAACACCGCGCATTCTCAAAGAGAAAAATGCATTCGATTTTCAACCACAATACGACTCCCACAATATGAAATAATGGAGAAATGTTATACTATTAAATAATGGAGGAATGTTTTTTTTGGTTGCAGACATAACCGGTTTCCAGTTGAATGCCTTTTATGGGTAGCTATCTAAATTCTTTGCAGAGTACGCTTCTTAGATATTTTGCTTTTTTCAGGTAAAAGACTGAACAAATTACTTCAGATAAATTTCTATAAATATTAAAGTTTTAAGTGAACAAATTATTTAACATAAAATTCTCTAAATATTAAAGGTTTATTTTTAATTGTATTTTATTTATTTTTAAATTCTATAAACATTAAAGTTTTATTTTTAATTGTATTTTATTAGATAAAAAAATGAGTTTTATTTAATTTGTATTTTATTTTATTTAATAAATCATAAAGAGATTAGAATTAAAAAAGTTAAAACTTAAGTGAACAAATTATTTAACATAAAATTCTCTAAATATTAAAGGTTTATTTTTAATTGTATTTTATTTATTTTTAAATTTTATAAACATTAAAGTTTTATTTTTAATTGTATTTTATTAGATAAAAAAATGAGTTTTATTTAATTTGTATTTTATTTTATTTAATAAATCATAAAGAGATTAGAATTAAAAAAGTTAAAGTTTTATTTTCTCTTAATTTATTTTATCAGATAAATAGTGAATAATTATTCAATGTAAAAGAGTTATTTTTATTAATGAGACCTACTTAATAGGTGGTATTCATTAATCATGATTACAAATAGTTTATTCAATGTAAAAGAGTTATTTTTATTAATGAGACCTACTTAATAGGTGGTATTCATTAATTATAGGATTACAAATAGTTGATACAGAGATTAAAATCTAAGCAATATAAATGTTGAGTTCTACTTTAACGTCTCTATTTTACCCATTAAATAAGTAACTTATACTTATTTAATACAATACTCATTTTTGTATGCAATGTAGTACTCACTAAATAAGTTTGAATATAAATGTATGCTGATTTTGATTTGTAAAAAAAGGAGTAATTTACAAAAAATAAGAAGCTAAAGATGAGGTAATACAAGACAAAAATAGAGATAAAATAATTTCAAGTGATCTCAATTATTGAATTCAATTAAATCTTCTTTTACGATCATATAATTTTGATTAATGGTATTTTACTGATTTTAATGTGTTTTATTAAATGATGGTAATCAGTTCATATTAATAGAAAATTTAGGGTGGGAAATCCATTTATGTATTTAAAAATGCGTTATAAAAAACAATGAATCACATGAGGGCTGGTGGTCAACCTCAAATTTATGCATTTAAAAGTCATTATAAACAACAATGAATCACATGAGGGCCTATGGTCAACCTCAAATTGACACGTATCCCTTTTAAAATATAAATAAAATATTCTCTAAATATAAATACAAAATATACTATAATAAAAAATAATAATGAATAATATATTTGGTTAGTTTTAATTATGTCAACGTGCTTACTTAGTTAATTGATAATGAAATGCGATATGAAAAATATATAAAAAGCCTTCATTCTCACTCTCACCCATAAACAAAACATTTCCATATATCCAAATGAAGTAACATAATTTTATAACAAATTTAGAAAAAGATAAAGTAAATAAAAATAAATAAATAAATAAAAATTTATAATTTATAATTCTTGTATTTTTTTATGAACATTTGTGATGTCCCAAGGAAAAATGTAATTATTTTATTTACCGCAGTAAAATCAAAGACTGGATATTTATTATTATTATAAACCTTTGAATTATGTATTAGAATTTTGTTAATTATGAATGGAAACAAATGTTGAATGATAACAAATCTTGTAATTCTTTTCATATCAAGAAGTTAGGGAAAGGTAATTACCTAACCCTAACCACTTACCTATTTATGAATTCCCAAGAAGTAATAAGAGTACATGAGGAAACTGAGAGGAAGAGAGGGGAAGTGGACCATGCTGAAAGGTCAAACAGATGGAGAGCTAAGTCTAGTGAAGACCAAATAGCTATAGATGTTGTGACAAATTAAGTTGTGAGAAAGCATCTGTGCTGAGAGCAAAAGCTCGGGGGGAGGCTTGGACCTGAAGGCAAGTCTCATGGTTGGGAGGATAAATCAAGAAAGCATAGTTGTGTCTGCAATAAGCTTATAGTCTTAAAGACTGGATATAGGTAAGTAGTTTAAATACCGAGCTTATTTATGGTCCAGAATTAGTAAAGATTGGTAACAAGAGTAGAAATTAGTAATCTAGCGATTCAGGTAACTATGTATCTAACAAGTAATAAAAAGACTTGAAATCTTTTCAAGAAGCTTTAAACGATTATAGATGAAATTCCAAGACAGTTCCCTGTAGACTGTAATGATAAAACCAATATATCCTTAGTGAAGTAGGAAAAGAAAAAAATAGTAAGCTACAACATATATATTTACAGTAAGCAGTATAAGAATGTAAGCAAAGGAATTGAAAGATCTTTACCAAATAAAAGATATATTAAGATCTTTACCAAATAAAAGATATATTTTGATTCAGATTCTACATATAAGAAATAACTGAAAACTAGTTAACATTTGCTGGGAAAACAAAGCGATACAAAAGAAAGGAAATCTTGTAACTTAAGCCATTGTTCTCGAAAAACAATAAATTTATAGAATAGTCATTAGTGGCTGGTACCAAGAATTTAACATTACAAAAGCATGAAGGAAATACTTTAAAAAACTCTAGGACTTAAATGATTGTCTCAACAAAACTATTTGAATTAAAAATAACAAATTTTCTTGATCGTTGTTTAAGGGTTTGAGGCCCTCGGGACAGTACCTAGACGTAACTTAATGACCAGACTTGAGTCTTCTTCCACCACTACGTTTCGGTATCCCATTTTGACATCTATTCGAAGTCCTTGTCATGCTTCAACAAATTCTGCCTCATTGTTGCTATCCCACACGAGTCAATGTATATGAGCCGTGTGTTGGCTTGGTTGTCTCAGAAGAGGCCACCAAGGCCTGCTACTCCTGGGTTCCCTTTTAATGCCCCATCAAAGTTAAGTTTTATGAATCCTTCTCCTGGGCTAGTGAAGTGAGCCAGGGATATTACACCAAGCCTATTTTTTCTATAATCAGATGGGGCTAAAATTCTACTGACATAACCAACAAATGGACGAGCCCTGAAATTCCCTTTTCTGTAGTTGATCCTAGGTTAAGATCTGTCCTTTGCATATCAGCCAGAGGAAATGAGCTACCTTTGGCCACCACCTTCCCTTCCAATTTTTTTTCCAAAGAAGGCCTTGTCCATCTTGCGCTTGTTATGCTTGGAGGTCATAAGATTCTTTGATGGTAAAGGTGTCTTTCGTGGTTTGTCTCCATCTCAGAATGTCTGGGTCATTTAATATTGTTACTTGTCTTGATCTCATTTCTTTTTTGAACTCTATCCATTGGTCTATCTTTATAGCCTCGCACCCATCCTCCTTTTTCTTCCATCTCCTCCAATTCTTTGTTCCTTGGTCCTATTTCCAGAATTGATCTACATATTGTATGTTGTTGTCTCTAGTAAATTGATATATATCCATGAGGTCTTGCTTATTTCCTAGTCGTTCTCTTTGTTGCCAAGAGTCCTGCCAAAATCTTGTTGTTTTTCCATTACGAATCTCCCATAAAGCATGTTGGTTTATGAGGTCCTTATTTTGGGTTGCCAAGTTCGATACTACTGATCCTTTGGGGGGGATTTGTACTGTAGGATATCCTTAGTTCTCTCAGGCATATTATATTTTCTTGTCCATATTTGTTTCCATAGATCCCTTCCTCCTCCTATCCATCTCCACCAAAGTTTTGTGCCCATCATTTGATTTAGATTATAGGGGTTTCTGAGGCCTAGAACTCCTTCCATTTTTTTTTACTAGTCCCTGCCAAGATATTAGAGCCCATTTTGTGACCTGTTGTGCCCCTCTCCACAAGAAGTTTTTGAAAATATCTACCATTTTGGAGCACAACCCTTTAGGGGCAGCCATACCTGAGAATTGGTATATGGGTATCGATTGAAGCACTGCTTTCAAAAGGATAGTTCTGCTTGCCAAGTTGATGAATCTAAAAGCCTAGTTACTTAATATTCCTTGCAGCTTTTGTAGGATCTGCTGTCAACATGATAATTTTAGGGAAATTTCCAATAGGGGTATACCTAAGTATTTAGAGGGGAGGTTTCCAGTACTAAACCCCATGATCCTAGCTAGGTAGGTCTTGACATTTCCCTAGGTGTTGAAAAATAAAATACAAGATTTTTCATTGCTTATCTGAGTCCCTGAGGCCTCCATGAAGGTATTTAGAAACTCTTTTATTCTATGGGCTTCCCTAAGTGAGACTTGACAGAAGAGCATGATATCGTCAACGAATTGTCGATGGGTGATGGCTAAATCGTTACCCAAAATCCTCAAGCCTATAATCCTAGATTCGCGGACTTCATTTTTGATAAATCTACCCAGATCTTCGGCAACAATAATGAACAAAAAAGTAGTTAATGGGTCTCCCTGTCTCAGACCTCGAGTTGGGTTAAAGGTTTGGAAAGTAGTCCCATTCAACTGAATACAAATAACAGGAGTGGATATCATAATCCAATTTATCCATCTTTGGGTAAAACCGTAGCCTTTGAGGATGTTGCTCAAATACGCCCAGCTTAACCGATCGTGTGCCTTAGAGACGTCCAACTTAATCATCATTCATGTGAACTTTTTTTCCTTGAGAGAGTGGACTACTTCTTGAGAAGGTACCAACCCGTCCAAGATTTTCCTTCCCTCGAAAAATCTCGTCTGCTTCGAAGATATGATATTCAGCAAGAGGGGTTTTAGCCATTTTACAATAAGAGTTGTTATGATTTTATATATGACATTACATAGGGAAATAGGATGAAATCCCTGAGGATCTTCCAATTTCGATGTTTTAGGAATGAGAGCAATAAAAG
This sequence comes from Pinus tabuliformis, assembly GCA_031772625.1. Taxonomy (NCBI): domain Eukaryota; kingdom Viridiplantae; phylum Streptophyta; class Pinopsida; order Pinales; family Pinaceae; genus Pinus; species Pinus tabuliformis. Next base: position 570,464,579 of record CM062816.1, read on the forward strand.
TGGAGTTCAGACTGGAACATACCTTTTAATTGCACTGAGATTCCTCAACGACCTCTATAATTTCTCGTCCCATGAATTTCCAGGTGGCTTGGTCTCCCACTTCCATTCTAGAATGGGTAGGGGTTGTAATAACCTGGTTGGGTGCTGATGCTATGTTTTTACTTGCTGACATTCCAAACAGCGAGTTAAATATTCAACTACATCCTTCTTCATACCAGGCCAGAAATATTCTTTTCTAAGGATGGTAATCAGCTTTTGATACCCAGGGTGACCTTGCATATGGGCTCTTATGGCATTTATTCTGAATTAAGTCCGAATTTGAATATTTCTGGGCGGTTTTTCAAATTCAGGCAAACGAGACCGGATCTCGAGGCGTTCGGCGTACATTGTATTGTAGAGCATATGCGGCGGTAAATAGGCGGAGGCAGATTAGGTACAGTATGACAACAAACATTATTTATGGGCAGTATCATGTATGCTATGGCCATGAGCTATGGTCATGGAGCAGTCACCGGAAATAATTTGGTCGCGTTATTTTTTTCCGATAAACAGCGGAGATGGGAGTCCCTATGCATAATGATCCGCAGATACAAAGGTGTACTTCACACTGACCCTGCAGAGAAAAAAGTAATCTTAAAGACTAATAATGGCCCAATAGCATGGGATTTATTGGTTGTCGAATTTATAGAGCGCGGGTGGAATGGACTTGACGGAGAAGTCAACGCAAAGAATGTTTTCGGTCTGAAATTAAGTGTTTTTGCGGAGAGTATTTCCCAGTACTTGCCGGACTCCATTGTCGGCGGCCCATTACATTTGGGCATTGTTTTCGGATTATTGCTGGTATCGTTGGCTGACGCTTCAGTCGAGGGTAGGGTAGAAATTTCAAATTTGAATCACTGGTCAATTTTAATAGTTTAGATAATTTTAGTATCAGTTTTAGTCATTTTGACCAAAGATGTTGATAGTTATAAAAAAAAAAATATTGTGAGCAAATCACTTTATAATGAACAATTTATAAAAAAAAAAAAATTGTGAGCAAATCACTTTATAATGAACAATTTACCAATAAAATTTTATCTCTAGTCAAGCTGAGAGCGTCCTAGAACCTTTCCTCTTAGCACTGGGAAATATAAAGCATAGTTACCAAGTTCTTCTGTATTAGACATAAAAATTCGGATATGGATCTGTTTGGTGAATACTTAATTTTTTTTTTGAAATTTTATATCAAAAAATAACGGTGGAATAATGGTAAGTTTGTATAATGGAAAACAAATAGTTTTTATATTAAAAAACAATGAAAATTAATAATATGAATAATGAAAAAAAAAATAGGTTTTATGTTAAAAGATTATATATTAAAAAATTACAGTTAAATAATAATAATTTTTTATTAAAAATATATAAATTTTTCATAAAAAACTTAAAACTTATTTTTTCTTTTTCATTTTTATTTTTGTTTGATGATAGTAATTATTATAGTTATTGTGTTCAATTCAAAAGAGAAGATGTTATAGAATTCAATTAGAGTTTTTTGTTTTTGTTTTTTTTTATGAGAGTGATTATTATAGCTATTGTGTCTAAATCTAAAATAGAAGATCTTGTAGAATTTAATTAGAGGGTTTTTTTGCTATTATCCGCACAAAGGATAATAACACACTTATTGTTAAATACATTTGGATCCATTAGGAATAATGATTAAGATGTAGAGATCATAATGTCAAATGTCTCATTGTGTGTGTTGAACATTTGAAATTTCATTATTTATGCTATTAGATTTTACTTATATGTTTTTTCACTTTGCAGTACTAATAAATTTGATGAATTTTGTCTTTCATTATTTTTGGATTATTTTATATAGACATACAAAGTGAATGTTGGAGATAAGTAAACAACAGTATTCTTATGAGAGAAGATTTCATGAATTTAAAATTTAATAAAAAAATTTTGATGAATTTTGTCTTTGATTATTTTTGGATTATCTTATATAGACTACAAAGTCAATGGATTATCTTTTGATGAATTTTGTCTTTCATTATTTTTGAATTATCTTATATAAACTATAAAATGAATGGATTATCTTATGTAGATAATAAAGTGAATGTTGGAAATAAATAAACAAGAGTATCCTTATGAGAAAAGATTTCATGAATTTAAGATTTAATAAATTTTCTTTGAATCATCTTATACCAATATGGTATAATGCAAGGTGAATGTTTATTAAGGTGAATGTTGAATAAAGGGCGAGGTTTTCGTATCAAACCCATCATAAATTGTCATAGATCCTGATCTGCAACTGATACAAGCATCAACCATAGCTATCCAAGGTTAGCAACAACACAAGCAATGTTGTTAATATAGAGGAGGCAGCTAAGACTATGCTAATAATATGAGGCTGTCAAGTTAAAATGGGACTTGAAGGAGAGCTTCGACTATCAAGTTAAAAATGGGACCTGAGGGAGACCTTCGTTGGACTGGATGGAGGGCATGTTACACTTTTAAGAAGTGCTTTCTACTGGATTTCTTAGATTTTCGGCGCCACAGTTTCCTCAGGGCTGATCAAGTATACCACCGATAGCATGGCAAGCCATTTCTCTACTCGCTCATTTCTTTTTTATTTTACATGACTGGAAATAGTATAAACAAATCTTGTTGTCAAGTATACCACCGATAAAATGGTAAGCCATTTCTCTACTCACTCATTGCTTTTTTACTTTACATGACTGGAAATAGTATAAACAAATCTTGTTGACATTTTCTCCTTGCACATCTGCCTTTTGTTCTTGTTTTGGTAAGTTTATGTTACCCAAATTGAATGAATAGCCTATTTTTTTCTTCTTTTTTTGACTAGTTGCAAGGTCATTGTTGGCTTATTCTACCTGAAAGAGCTTCTTTACAACTTCTCCTCGGGTGCTTGCAGAACTGATAGTTCTTTATGCTATGGGAAGGGAGGTGGCAGGGGTAGCCTCCTGGCAGGGTGAGCTCCATAGAAACTCGCACAACCTTCTCCATATGCATCTACAAAACATCTACAGGGTTCTTCTCCTTGATAGAGGCATCTCTATCTATAGGTTTTATAGCCTTCTCCCCAAGAAGGGCCGTACTACGACAGGGGCGGTTGTTGAACTACTCCTTGGGCACCTACACAACGCAACTATTTTCGATGTTCTCTCTTTTATGGTAAGAATCAACGTCTTTGTAGCAGGTGGCCGGAGTTGTTGGCAGGTGGCTAGAATTATGGAGTCTTTGGCAGGTGGCTAGAATTATGGAGTCTTTGGCAGGTGACTAGCATTCTCACTGAAACAAATGGAAAGCTGTCAGAAGTAGTGACCATGTAATGAAATACATCTAAAACATTTAATGCTGGAGATGCTTGAGATTTAATGCTAACTTTGAAATTAGGATTACTTCAAGTCTTTGATTTAGAAAGCTTGGATATGATTTTCGAAAGCGTTTAGTTCCTTTCATACTTTGGATAAGGAAAACCTTTCCTATCTCATGGTTCCTCGATCGACGTGAAGCTTTCATTAAAAACCAAAATTTTGGATAAATGTTTAGTGAAGCAAATATGCAAATGAAAATGCAAATGAAAACTTTGGTAAAACAAAGATATTTTTGGTAAAAAAAAATTGTTAGTAAATCTTCTAGCGATCACTGGAGTCCCTGCAGTAGACAGGGAATAATAAGGATCACAACCCCTTGAAAGGCTTTTGATTAAGGAGCTGACTGATAATGTGACACTTGATAGTAAGATAAATACTCTCATCCGTCACGCGGCCATCCGAGCCATCAATATAAAGAGAAAATACTATGCATGTTGTTGCCTATCTACCATGCATGTTGTTGATTCTTTAATGGCATGATGTCTTCGTACAATCAAGGGGAAAAAACACTATATCTTGGGTAAAATCTGAGATAGCGATAAACTAGTGTTATATTTTTATATTATAGTGTGTTGCATTATTATTGTTCATTTGTTTGTTTTTAATGTATTTATTTTACTAAGGCAGTGTGTTTTTATAATTATTTATTTATTTAATTTTGAAGTAATAATATTTAAATTAAAAAAGTGAAAAAAGTTTTCTCAAACATATTTTGGTTTATATGGTTTAATGAGAAATATTTAAAGAATTTTTATTTCAATTAAAAAATTTATAATCTATCAATTTGAATAATTAAAAGTTGGAGTATTGTAAACATCTCAATTGAAAATATGTCTAAAATGAATAGTACCAATTTCACATCAATTTATACCACAAAATAGCATAATTAAACATGATATCATCTAACTATATCTCAAACCTAAACCTAATTGATTATAATTTTAAATGGTCACTACATATGTGTCAAAGGAAAGTGGAAACATGTTATCACAAAAATAAAATTAACTAAAATACAAAAAAAATGAAAAAAGAAATTAGTTTAATACCATCTCTACACTCTCATAATGACATACTATGATTCTATAAAAAACAATCTCATATAATTGAAATTGTATTTCACCCTGGAAAAATAGAAAGTCACCGTGATACCTTATTCATAAATAATTGATACAAATCAATAAAAAATTTAAAATTAATTTAATCTAAATGAAATCAATAATAAACATAATATTTTTTTTCATACATAATATTATCTTCATTTTATCTCTATTTGACTCTAGTATTAAAGGCAAACAATGTTATGTTACTATTAACTCATAAAAAATTCTTCTCATTCTCCTTCCTCGGGGTGATGATCTATGGTACATTAAAAAGAAAATGATAATTAAAAATTAATTTCTTTATTATAATTTTGTATTTTTAATATATAAATATTACAGGGAAAAGTGTCTATATAGAACTGCTCTATCCCACTAAGGTGTGACAACTGCCTTAGAAACAAACAGAGAAAAACTACTTTCGTTTTTCCTTTATGAATTATAGATAGAGAGGAATAGAAAGACCAACCTTTGTCTTGCGCTAATATCCTGATTTGATTCCTCTCTTCTTTGATAGTCTTTAGCTACCTGCTCGCTTGCACGCCCAACTTCACAAAGTACCTATAAGATCACAGTAGCATAGCACTATACAAAGACATGGATCTATAATCATAAACAATCTAGGATCAGATGTAAATTGACCATACAAATGTAGCAAGCATCAATGACACAAGAGCATGGAGGAAAACTTGAATAGCTTTTATTGATAAACAAGAAAGAGCCAAGAGGAGTTACAACCAGTTGTTCTGACCCAGCATCAACCTCCCAGCTAAAAAGCCCCTCTTCACCTCAAACAAAGCTTAGATCACCCAACAACCTGATGTTTGTCTCAAGAAACCAACAACAATTCCTTACAATATGCAAAATTCCAGCCTCTGGATCTCTGGGATGAGGGATCCATATATAGATATCTGTAAGGGGGATGAGTCAGCTTGTGATTTGATTAGTGTCTTCTCTCTGATAGTTCTTGCTTCCACTTGGAGATTGATGATCTCTTACTCATCCTTGGTCGAATTCAGTGAGGCAAGTGTCACAGGAGAAGTTTCTGGAAGCTTCCATTACCTCTCCACCTCGCGGAATGACACTGCCATTTGTCATTTCTCGCCCATCGCACCCCATATAAGGGATTTTTGAAATGCAACGCACCACAGAGTGTATTTAGGTGAGATGCAACACATTTGGCTAGTGGAGCAGCTAAAATGATCCTGTTTTGACCAATTCTGAGCAATTTTTCATGGAGAACTTCTGGGAGAAGCTGTAATCTGTTGACCTTGTTCCTTTAGGGGTTAGAACAACACTTTTAGGGACTTAGGAGCCCTTGGTTTATGGACATTTCATGCTTGGGGTTGTAGTGCCCAAAAATGTCTATAACAGTTGCCCCCTAAAGCATGAGGTCGTTAATCTTTTGATGTAGGGTGAAATGCTTTATTATGAGGATCCAAAGTTCTTTCAAGCTGGGAGGAGACCTGTAATAGGATACAATACAATACATTATCTTCATAATATTTTCATGATCTAGCTGAGGCGGGCATTCCCATGCTCAGCTCTATAAATTCATTTTCGTGTACATAGGACAGACAATCGTCTGAGTGTAGACTGATGATTCTGATAGAGCCATCATCCTTTTGATTGGATGATTATCTGTGCGGAAATGATGTACATTTTATGTCTTTATTTCCCTGAATATATATCACAGCCCGGATGGATGAAACTAGATCTGGGGTCTTCAATCTCGTTCGATCTTCACTCAAAGTACAAGTCGATCCATGTGAGAAATGTTCTGAAGTCGAACATGGAAAGACATCACTTGATTACCAGCCAATGATGTAAACTGTTAACAAGCATGAGAGGAATCGCCGATAATAGATAATGACCCTCAAGGTACTGCAGTACAATTCACGTGGTGTGAATAAAGGACTTGGCGTTGAACACCACGCAAAATCTTTTGGTCGAAGGCCATTGATGTAAACCTGTCGCCGGAAGTGAGAAACTTGCCATTGAGGCATGCAAGCTTCAAAGTACTGAATGGGGTGTTCCTAGATCAACTTCTTGGATAATGAGCTGATGTCGACAAGAAGCGATCCGTCATAGGAGGGCATTAATGAATCCCACATCAATGACACGGAACAGAGCAAATGATTTTAATGGAGGTTAAAACGATCTGGTGATATAAGGTTCAGGGTGGCGGTCATGAAAGAATGGAGTATAAATGTATGGTAGTGGGTGAGACACAGGTGAATTCTCTGAATGACTTCTCTTGAACATATCGGCGACACTGATGTGATGGATTGGTAGCATTAACCCCAAATGTGGATGGTATGATGGGACCATGGTGATGTGACCTGTGAATGAAACAACCCAACCCGACTCGGACACGGAGTGGAAGTGTCATGTTCAAGAGCGACTTGCTACCCACAAAGTTTCTTCAAGTTTTCTTCCCAATTTTCCCCAGTCATTGCTGACCAGTACCTCTTTATTTTTGTCAAGCTTGAGGAGGATAACATATTCTTGTTCTATAATTTGCCCTTCAGGCAAACCCATCGCTATGTTTTAACGAGCCTAGCGATAGTGAAACTCGTTCTCGTCTATAGACAAGTTTGTCGCTATTAAACTTTTAATGAGTTTAACGGCAAAGATAACTCGGTCCTTTTCAATTTTACAGAGTCTGAAAAGGAACGTAAAGGTAACTCCAAAATTCCTTTTTCGTCATCTAATCCCTTAAGTCCGAAAAAGTATAAAACAATACAGAAGGGATGAATTTTCGATACTTTTAACGAGCCGAACAAAACAAGCGCTCAATCTTTTTGTGTAATAATCCCTCAGGTCCAAAAAGATTAAAATTTAGAGGAGGGATAGCACTTCCTGTTGGTTAGGTAAATCCCCTCTGCGGACAGAGGCGATCCCACTAGCTTAAAACAGAACTAGCCACAATCGATCCATGCTGCCATGCAAGTTCCTAGTTGTACATTAAAGGTGAATTAAGAAAACCAACCTGGAATCCAACGCTATAGTCGAAGCAGAGTTGGTGTTCCCGCTCCCTCGCTCCGGCAGGTCACAATCCTTGCGATCCTTGCAAACGAACACCTGCACATGCAAAGGAAGAAACAGATACAAGCATAAAATCCACCAAGGCACAACTATATTTCAGTCAAAAAGGAAATAAATCAACATCACTATAATAGACAATGAGATTGGAACTATAATAACAATCGCTCATTAATTAATAATGGACAGGAAAAGTTACAACCAAGGTTCTGACGTTGAACCTTTCCCCTGGCTGGGCAAGCAGCTATATGCCTTGCAGTAGACTTCCTCTCTCTCGGACTCCCGGCAGCATAACCTCTCTAGCATTACTCCAACAACTCAAGAACTCAAAACTACAGCACTTCGGAACTCATAAACTTGGAACTTATAAACTTGGAACTAGCTTGTCTAATGCATGAGGACAAGCCTTTATAGATGAAGAAGGGAGAAAGATTCAATGCACCAGGACACCCATTATGGAATGGCAACATCCATGAAAAGCTACTGCGGATAGATATGATGACTCTCGAGCTTTATCAGATGGATTTTTCCCTCAAAGGACTTCATGATTTGGGAGGAAAAATCATACAGTCGTGCTTTTGGCAAAAAACATTACTAAACTCGACTGGCGCGGGCATTGTTCTAAGACAGAGCGCCAATGGGCACGCCCCTTTTTGAGGATCTGAGTTATTGGCACGGGTCAGACATTGGGTACCTGCGCCAATGGGAAAAGGGCACTTTTCAGGGATAATTTGCAGAAGGTGTCTTGAGGGAACATGAAGTACATACTTAGGGGAACATAGTGCAAGTGTTTTTAGGCTATGTCACTGCTCACAGGTCCCGAAATGCATCCTCCAATGTACTGGAATCGGGGCGATAGGGACGGTGACTAACGGTGACAAATTACTGTGTAACAGATGCCCCCCAAAGCATGAGGCCCGAGCGAGAGAGAGGGGTGAAATGCTTTGCAAGAACACATATAGCTACTGCCGAGAACCTGCATTGAGAGATACTATTGATAGCTCAAATACATGATGTACGTGGTATGGTCGCAGCCATCCATAAGAGAGTACATGATAATTTAGATCCATAGTATGGACACAGCCATCTGGGTAGGATCAATGAATTGACTTAGGTATGGTCGCAGCCATCCAGTGAATGAGTCATGTATCAAGAATCACGCCTGAATTACAACAGACACAATCCAGGGTCTTGTGCTCCATCTCGACCCGAACAGAATTACAAGTTCAAGCATGCGAATATGTGAGCTGAAGTCGAACATGCATGAACATAGTCTGATTACCAGTCAATATTTGGAACTGTTAACAGACGCGAGAGGTACCACCAATAATGACAATGGCCCTCAAGGTACTATCGGTACAATCTACGGCGTGCGAATTAGTGATCTGACGTCGAACACCCGTAGAATCATTCGATCGGAGGCCAATGATGAAAACCTCGCGTCGAACACGAAGAACCTGCCATTGAGGCATGCAGGCTCCAAGGCACCGGAAGAGAGTCTCTAGATCAGCTTCCTGGATAATGAGCTGAAGTCGACAGGAAGTGACCTTGATCGAAGGTGGGCCATAATGTTTCCCACATCATCGACACGAGACAGAGAGATGATGTTGTGAATCAAAATTGTATGAGCTATCAGAGGGAGGTTGTTTCTGTGCAGAGGTCAACTTCTCTTGAACATACCGGCGGCACTAGAGTGGAGTTGGCAGTATTTGACATCGACAGATCAGAGGTCATAGTGACGAGGCAATGAGCAGATGAGAGGTCAAATAGGATTACCCAATCTCACGGAGGCAAGTGAAAAATAAGATGAGATGTCCCCACCCAGACACGAAAGCAGAGGAGTGCCATGTTCAAGAGCGACATACTGCCGACACAACAATAATTATGGTTCCAAAATTTTCTTTTCCCCCACCATTTCTGGCGAGTACCCCAATTATTTTTAACAAGCTTAATGGGGATAGCATATGCTTGTGGTGCGTCATTTCGACAAAATCCGATGTCATTAGGTTTTAACGAGTCTGACAAAGGAAGAACTCGACGTCTTTTCATATTTAGAGAATTTGAAAAGACAGCGAAAAGGAAACTCCAGGGGTGTCCTTTTTCGTAAATTTGTGTCTCTCGGGCCCGAAAAAGTATAAAATAATGCCCGAAAGAACCGCCCGATCGTTACGATCGAGGAGTACTTTTCATAAGTAGTGATTTCGACCTGAAAAAGTAAAAAAGTGATCAAAACCACGTCGTTTCGTAACCATTAACGAGTTTGAAACGACAAAAACCCGGTAATCTTTTTAAGTTTTAACGGTCGACAAAAAGAACTTAAAACGACCGCCCCTTATTTACGTTTAACGAGTCAAGGGGAGTAACTCGGCAATCTTTTCCTCTTTAAATGGTCGGAAGAGAGCTGAAAAAATACCTTCAATTTTATTCTCTTTAACGAGTCAAAAAGGGAAAAATACTCGGCAATCTTTTCATATTTTACGAGTCAGAAAAGAGCTTAAAGGCGACTCGTCCTAGAGGAACGAGTGGTATAAAGGGTAGCAACTGGTTCCGGTAGTGGTGGAACTACTTAAAACATGTAATGGTGAAGAGGCTGGCTAATAAAACCACTCATTGTTGCGGTTCCTCAGGAAAGGAAAACAACCAAGTGAAAGCATATGATCGGCCAAAGAGATGGTGGCGATGGAACGAAACAACCAAGGCTCATCTAGTAGAATTTAGCAGATAAATGGCAATCACGAGATGTAAATCAGGTATGGGTTCATTTTTACACAAGCTCGAACCATGAAGAACTCTGCTTGGATTCGGTTTCATGTTTACACAAGCTTGAAACGAAAAAACTATGCTTGTTATAAATTTGCATGCCCCCAGCATGATAATGCAAATTGAGGTACATGCCCCCCAAGCTTCATGGCATTCACGGAGTGGATGGAATGAAGGTTCACTTGGAAAGACTCGATTTTGAAAAGGAGGATGCATGCCGCCCGGGCTTCAGTCACGCGCCCGGGTCAGCTGCCGTCATCAGAATGACGAACTGGATGTTGAGGCATTTCCTGTGGAAATAAGACCATTTAGGAATGGTAGATGACTATATGTAAAGTGTGAACCGGGGAACGAAAGTTGGTCTATGATCTTGATTGTCCTTCCTTCGTGCGGAAAACACATCACTCTGAAGAGTGAGGACACAATTGCACGTATGCGATAAATATAGTCTCACCCAAGGAGTAAATTGTAATCTAACGGGCCTTGGACTACCATGACGCCCATTTGAACGGTCTTCCCTTCTAATGTGATAGGTACATTGGGAAGAATTCCTAAAGGTCGAATGGTTTCTCGATGAAAACCTGTAAGGTTTCTCATCTCAGGTAGAAGCAGTGGCGAACCAAGTGCTTCCCAAGCTGTTGAAGAAAGGATGCTCACAGGAGATCCCTCATCAATAATGGTACCGGCCATAACCATTCGGTAGACTTGAACTATAATTCGAAATGGTCTGGAAGCTGGTAACCGAGAATTGCCTAGTTGATCCCAATTGAAGGAAACAACTAGGTCGCTTGGAGGTGGGACCGGATATACGGCCGGGTATGACTCTGATGGACTTCCTTCCTGCTGTGAAGGAATGAGGGGGATACTCACTTGATCACTAGAGTCTATGTTTATGTATAGAATTTGGACGGTGTGATCTTCATCCTTTACAGTGATAATATCATCTAAGGATGGAACTTCTGAAGGCAAAACCAGGTCACTTGTCATCTGGACCTCTTGAAAGACTGGGTAACTTGTGATCTGGACCTTTGGGCTTTCGTCTGGTTTGGATTCAGATTCTGAAGGCAAAACCGGGTCACTTGTCATCTAGACCTCTTGAAAGACCGGGTCACTTGTGATCTGGACCTTTGGGCTTTCGTCTGGTTTGGATTCAGATTCTGAAGGCAAAACCGGGTCACTTGTGATCTGGACCTTTGGGCTTTCGTCTGGTTTGGATTCAGATTGTTCATCTTTGATGATAAGCACTCCCGGAACAAAGTGGTGCATAGATGATGAATGTAAATCAACACTCTTTCCGACCAGGGACTGGTCTGGGACAGGCTGAGCACAGCCAGGTTCGGGAAGAGAAGGCTGGACAAGAGGAATCATGCTTGATTGCTTGGTCAGCAGGGGAATGTTCTGCAATTGCAGAGAGACGTTGATAACCAGCAGGAAGTTGAGTTGAGGGAGCTGTAAGACTTTCTAATACAATAGAGGCTCTATCCATGAATGGACAAAGGTGAAGGGGATGATTGCCTTCACAAAGTCTACAGGGGATTCGAATCTTCCCTTTTCCCTTAACATTTCCAGCTGATAGGGTAGCATCACCATGATCTCCAGAGGACGATGCAGGGCGGTCCCGATCGTGAGCCCATACTTCTAAGACCCTGGGGATGCCAGGACAATCACGAAGAAGATGGTCTTCCTTGCATAATCTACAAGGAAATTTAGCCTTCCGCTGCGGAGCAGGAGGAGACTTTACTTCATGTATATTCGGGGTAGATGGGACCTTTCTTTTGGGAGACTTCTTCTTTTTGGTCTTCTTCTTCTTCTTCTTAGCCACCTAGTTACTTAAATCCAGAGTTTCACCAGGCGAAGTAGAAGATGAGGACACAGCAGTAGGCGAAGAAGGGCAGGGGTCCACCTTGGAATCAAAATGATGTTGCTCGGGTGGAGGAGGTGGTGGTGGAACAAGATTTATCACACTCGAGACCACTGAGTTTGAGAACACCCATACGGGTAAACCGATGGTGAACCCAGGTAAAGACAAAGTTGCTATATACTGAACACCAACATTTCCGACAGAAGGAATCGGACCAGCCGGGGGACCACCTTGGGCTCAGGGAAGGATGCCATTTGAGCGAGAAAAACCCTACTCAAGCTAACGCAAGCAAAATTTAACCGGGTTATATGTGATCGTGGTCAAATAAATTTTAAGACACTGAACTTTGAACTTGACCTTTTCACTTTTTAAGAGTCGAGAAAAGGACGAAAAGATGACTCTAGTCTCCTTCGAATATTTAATGAGCACGAAGTGACAAGACGCTCACAGGCACCTTTTCGTTTAAGGAGTCCGAAAAGGATCAAAAGTGACTGCTCTGGAATTCTAGGTAGAGGGTGTGCCAAACTTTTCGCAAAACCACAGAATACTTTTTAGGGTACGGGTGGTCGATCTTCGTGAATGCTGTGTTCACTGCATTGCGAATCGTAGGGCGGCCGACACGACTTCCTATGGATAAAAGCTTTATTCCTATAGGGGTCTCCCAATGTATACGCGACGGTACGTGGGAGCACAGTCCGTATTGGCACCTATCGTTTCACGTGGAGGAATCACCCAACCACTCGACGGTAAGCTACCAGGTTTAACGACGCCGGAACACGTCTCTAACCTAGACCTCTAGAATGTTTGCGTTATGTTCCAATGCGTTGTTAGGTTCATTGAGTTTATTTTATAGTTTATCTTCAATTATGTTTCAGTTTTTTGGTCCTACCGTATGTGGTCTCTCCAAACTTCCTAAATGCAATCTATATGCCAAAATTATATTGTTTCATTCGATGAATTCTACCTAGAGAAGAGTAGAGATTTTTTTTTTTTTTTTACACAAACAAAATGATCATCAAGCAAGTAACAAAGATCCTAATGCAGCTAATAACAAGAAATACAAGTTTTTTCCTTTTCTTTTTAAAAGCGACAAATAGCAATAAATGCTAACTAATATAATGCAAAAAGCTCTTTTGTTTTTTGATTTTTTAAAATGGCATAATGCAGGTAAACAAACCTCAAGAGATATCCACGAGTACAAACACAATTCACTCAATGGACATAGAACCAATTCAGAAACATGAAGATGAACTGTCAAAGCAAAGGAAAACACGAAGACGTTCAATGAACCATGTGATCTAAGTTCAAATGAAGTCAAGCAAGATCCAAGCAAGCTAGAAGTGAATCACTCGAAGCATAGAATACCAACTTTTAACAACCACTAGATGAGTGCGGAAAACAACCAACAAGCTGACTGGATAATCAAACCACAAGGTCCCACAGAAGGCTCGACATGCAAAGCCACTAGGTACTCTAGGGCTGGGATACAAAATCGATAGAAATAAGCAAACAACTGAAGGATGAAGGTAACAACCAGTCACATAGAGGTCCAACACACTCCTAGAAGCAGCAAAAGATATGGAAAAACAAAAAATCCGAGTTTGAGGAGCTTTCAAGTACCAAATTGGAAAAATTCACAGAGCTGGCGCGACTGTGAATCTGCAACTCACGCTAACAGTCAATTAGCGCGGGTCTTTATAGAGCAACATGCGCCAACTGGCGCGACTGTCAAAAGAAAAAACGCGCCAGCCGCGTTTACTGACCCAAAAAATAAATATAACAACCCAGGGTCTGATTGACAGTGCCCAGTAGATAGCAATTTCAAGACTGACCCAGAAAGTTCATTAACTCAGGCAAGCGAGAGAAAACTAATCATGCAAGACAAACTCCAAATAGCTTCTCCCCAGTGGAGTCGCCAAATTGTTGGTTAGGTAAATCCCCTCTGCGGACAGAGGCGATCCCACTAGCTTAAAACAGAACTAGCCACAATCGATCCACGCTGCCACGCAAGTTCCTAGTTGTACATTAAAGGTGAATTAAGAAAACCAACATGGAATCCAACGCTATAGTCGAAGCAGAGTTGGTGTTCCCGCTCCCTCGCTCCGATAGGTCACAATCCTTGCGATCCTTGCAAACGGACACCTGCACATGCAAAGGAAGAAACAGATACAAGCATAAAATCCACCAAGGCACAACTATATTTCAGTCAGAAAGGAAATAAATCAACATCACTATAATAGACAATGAGATTGGAACTATAATAACAGTCGCTCATTAATTAATAATAGACAGGAAAAGTTACAACCAAGGTTCTGACGTTGAACCTTTCCCCTGGCTGGGCGAGCAGCTATATGCCTTGCAGTAGACTTCCTCTCTCTCGGACTCCCGGCAGCATAACCTCTCTAGCATTACTCCAACAACTCAAGAACTCAAAACTACAGCACTTCGGAACTCATAAACTTGGAACTTATAAACTTGGAACTAGCTTGTCTAATGCATGAGGACAGGCTTTTATAGATGAAGAAGGGAGAAAGATTCAATGCACCAGGACACCCATTATGGAATGGCAACATCCATGAAAAGCTACTGCGGATAGATATGATGACTCTCGAGCTTTATCAGATGGATTTTTCCCTCAAAGGACTTCATGATCTGGGAGGAAAAATCATACAGTCGTGCTTTTGGCAAAAAACATTACTAAACTCGACTGGCGCGGGCATTGTTCTAAGACAGAGCGCCAATGGGCGCGCCCCTTTTTGAGGATCTGAGTTATTGGCGCGGGTCAGACATTGGGTACCTGCGCCAATGGGAAAAGGGCACTTTTCAGGGATAATTTGCAGAAGGTGTCTTGAGGGAACATGAAGTACATACTCAGGGGAACATAGTGCAAGTGTTTTTAGGCTATGTCACTGCTCACAGGTCCCGAAATGCATCCTCCAATGTACTGGAATCGGGGCAATAGGGACGGTGACTAACGGTGGCAAATTACTGTGTAACACTTCCTGTCCCTTTAACGAGCTGGAGAGGCCAATGGCTCGGCAATCTTTTCATATTTTACGAGTTAGTTGAAAAGAGCTTAAAGGAGACTCGTCTTTTGAGGAAAGAGTGATAAAATGGATAGCAACTGATTCCAGGTAAGGTTTGGAATTTTCCAATCATGGCAGTGTTACAAGGATGGCTAATGAGATCACTCTTCGCAGCTGTTCCTCAAAATGGGTAAACAATCAAATGGAGGTGAATGATCGGCCAATGCAAAAGTGGAGGTGACAGTGCAAACACGACCAAGGCTTTAATGGCTGAAGTACTACATTCACGATGGTTATTTACCGGGGAATAGTTCATTTTTTAACGAGCTTAAACGCGGGGGGAAACATTTGCTCATGTCTTATGTTTATTTTTTAACGAGCTTGAACTATGTGCTAAAAATGCTCGATTAATCCAGTCGTGTGATAAGAATGTCTCAAATAAAACTACAATTTTTAGAGTTTTGCCCCACATCCTTTCTTTATGAAAGTTAGGAAACGACCAATCCTACGAGTTTAAAGGGTTAGAGGACCTACAAATTTAAAAAATAAATACTCGCTCTTCTCTTGCACGCCAAAAGGTTTGCATGCCCCTAGGTATAAAACAGAGTTTCAAGGTTACCCCTTCTTTTTTCCGTTAAAACATTTGTTTTACCAGGAGAGGCCTACCTCTTACAGGTTACCCAAAGATTGTTTTATTCACAGCACAAAAAAAACACTTCTTCGGCGATGTTTACCAAAATAGACAAAGGTGAGTGAAGGAGGCTACTCCACTCACGTAACTTTGACAAGAGAATCTTGTTCTAGAATAACCCCCTCTTCCAATCACGGACGGAAGTACAGGCTAGTCATATTCTCTCACAGAAACCTACCCTATACCCGAAGTTTTCCTGCCAAAGCAGACCAGGGTGCATGCCCCTTGGGTTTCAATCATGTCCCCCGAATCACTCACGCTTATCGGGTGGATGGACTGGGGATTGAGACATTCCTTGCATGAAAAGACCATTCATGGATGGTATATGACTATTTGGTATGCGTGATCTGGGAAATGAAAGCTGGTCTACGAGCTTGACCACTCTTCCTTCGTGCGGAAAACACATCACTCTAAAGAGTGATGAGACAATGGCTCTCATGCAATAAATATAGTCTCGTCCAAGGAGTAGATTATAATCCAGGGGTCCTTGAACTACCATTGATTGGACAATTCCTTCGTCGGTGACATGCACTCGCGACCAAGGATTTGAAGGGGTACCATATTCCTCAGATCTATCTATCCAAATGCTTGATGAGCGTTGATTTGGGTTTGCCATCCATGCTAGGAACATTGATTGCTACAATATTTCTGTTGGGCTTGGAGGCAAAACCATTGTATGATCCATGTCGATATCGTTTTCTGAGATCTTTTTAGAAGATATCATATTGCAGGTTCCTACCGACGCTACTTCCGCCAGATTGATTGGAGGTGGAAGGGCGAAAGTTCCCATTAATATAGGATCTTTCAGTAGGCCTACTCCGATATTTTGAAGAGAATGGGGACTTCCATGGATCATAAGAATGCTTCCTGTAATTTGAGAACCATTGGGGAGGAAGTTTTGTTGATCGACGATTGTAATCCCTCCTTGAAAGGGAAATGAAATCTTCCTAAAATAGGTCGACACAATAGCAGCCATGGCATATATCCATGGTCTTCCCAACAGGATGTTGTAATCGAGATTTCCGTCGATTACTTCAACATCTATTTCTACTGTTTTCCCGCCTAGTTCAACCTTCAAGTTACTTAGAATACCATATGGGGTATATGTCCTTCCGTCGAATGCTTTTAATATCGTCGAAGATCGCGACAAGGTTGGAGATCCTAAAGTTTTCCAGCAACTCATCGACATAATGCATGTAGATGCCCCCTCATCAATAATTGTCCGATGAACAGTTTTGTTGAGGGCTTTCACTTGAACAAGGAAAGCTAGTTGAGCTGGTAATTGAGGATCATATCCTTTATGATTGAAGGATACAAGATTGGAATCCTTTGGGTCTATTCCACCAATTGTTGATAATAAAGCCTGCTTTTGGGATAGGCAATTTTGTAGTACTTCAAGAGTCGACATAGTGAATGGCGATTGGGCCAAATCTTCCACTATATTATAATGCTGTGCCGCTCTAGCGCGGGGATTAAACGTCGACTTATGTACTACTCCCTTCGGTGGTTTTATTGTCAATTCAGGAATGATGGGCGGCACAACTTCTGTCGAAGTTGTTGTCGAACTACTAGGTTGATATTTATCCTTGTTGTTCGACAGCTATGGATTCCCATAATCTTTGTTCCTTGTCGATATCAAAGCATCATTATGCTGTTTTGAAACCGACAACATTAGCACTTGAGATGGGGAAGCATTTCCACTTTCAACCAGATTTGTTCCTAGATTTGGAAATGGATCAGTTAACACTGCGGAGGTTTTTGAATTCTTGAAGAATTTTTTAAGCTCAACTCTGTGTGGACAATTTGCGGTCCAATGATCCTCATCACATATAAAGCATGGATTTTTTGGTTTCCTATCTCCAGGAGGGTTTGCAGAAGATTTTTCAGGTGATGATTCTTCCTGTTTCTTCTTCTTCCCTTTGCCTTTCTTCTTGCCCCCTAGTTGTTTGGTTTCTTTGCCTTTATCTGTCGATATGGAATTTACTTCCGAGGCAAGAAGTTCATCTTTTGCATTTTGACCTGAAATCTTACGGGCCTTTTTGGATGTAGCCTTTGTCGATTTCGTGTCTGTTGTGCCAATCACGCCATCGCCGGCATGAGAGTCATTGTTTGATTTAGGAGGAGGAGGAACTGAGAATTCCGGTCTAAGGGCGTCAGGTATTTTATCGTAGAGTGTGCCGAACTGAGTGTAAATCAAGTCCAAATATTGCGCACGAGCGATAACTTGCTCTTCTGTCACGACTCCCCCCTTTGCCACATCTTCCGTGATGGAAGGTAGTAATTACTTGATAAACCATTCAGCTAAGAGCTGATCGGGAACATATGTTTTTACCATTCTACGATGACATCGCCACTCATGTATATGATTAGATATGTGAGTGGCCATCGTCTGTTTGAAGTTGGTAAGGAGTTCCGTTCCTGTTTCGTACCTTATTGGTAATTGAAAATGGGTTAAAAAGGATGTGGCTAAGGTACTGAAGTTGTCGAATGAAGCTCTAGGTAATTCGATGTACCATTTTTTTGTTGGACCCGTTAACATCCTCTGAAAAAGGCGAAGCCTTATCGAATCATCATTTAGGGTGTTTGATGAACACCACAGATGAAAGGTCATCACATGATTCAATGGATCTTCACCCGGATTTCCATTAAATTTAGGAATATGTGATGGAAGTTTGTGCGGAATCGCTGGCCACCAAGGGGCGTAAGCGATTGGATCGTTTGTTAACCGATTTAAATTAGGTAACTCTAAAGTTGCCACAAAGGGTAACTGTTGATTCAGGTTAGGTGAAGCATACCCAGGATAAGATGGGATTGCCTGAGCAGTTGGTCTTTGCATACCGGCATAATGCATTTGATGCTGGTAACTTTGGTAAGGTTGGTGGGCATGACCATTGTAAAATGGTTGATTTTGACCATTTTGAAAATACGGCTGTCCACTATTTGCAAAGATTTGTTGCTCAGAACCTTGGTATACTTGTTGGAATTACGGTTGTTGGTATTGTACTAACCATGGTTGTGAAGCCATGTGTTGTTGCCTGATACTAACAGTTTGACCAAGATGAGGGGTAATTGTACCCGTTTGAACCTGTGTCATTCCACCAATCGGCGATTGTGGTTGAGTTGCAGGGTCAAGGGGCTGTTGCATTACAACCTGAGAAACCTGAGGTTGGCATACAACAGGCAGCGCTTGAACTTGCGACACCGTCACAATAGCTGGCGTAGTTGGTATATTTGACATAGCTAAGCATTGTTGCATCGAATATACAACTCTTGGTTGTTGAGGTAGTATTGGTACCCAACCACTTGAGGTAATTCCAGTGTAACCCGAATGTTGTTGTGAACTCCCGTATGGATATCCTCCCGGAGGGGATAATGAAAGGGTATACTGCCCCCCATACGGTGGTAATCCAGAGCTCAAGGGAATGGTTTGCCCTTGAGGGCCGGACTGCCCAAATTGACTTCCAAATGGATCAATTTGTTGAGACTCAACATAAGAGTTTCCGGATATTATTCCGGATGAACAAACAGGAACAGACCATACTGTTGAAATGGCCCCTAAGTGGGCTCCTTCTAGCGGTTGAGAGCTAGTTGGGACATATGGTATACCGGTGAACATTGCTGGAGTGATAGCAGGGAGTTCTGTCATCGCTGTGTCAGACGACACAGTCCTAGATGTTGACGGTTGTTCAGACATTTCTAGTCTATCCAAAAGATTACCTAGCGATTCTACAGGAGCTTCCGCTGGTGGTAGACTAACTTCTGATGAAGAAGGATATAGAGTGATCCCGACTCCAAATTGCGATGGAGTACTATTTGGAGGATCTTCCACAATCTCTTCTATGGCAATCAGACCAGGTGGAAGGGGAAGACTGTCAGGTCCGTAGAATATTTTTGGTGTCGAAGAAGGTATGAAATCAGCAACGACAGATGTTTGAGGAGCAAGACTCTCCGAACCGGTTGTGAATGGAACTGGTTCGGTAACAAAAGTGTTTACTCTCAGACTAGGATCAGTACTACTGTCCTTCTGTGGCTGCTGAACTTCTTTTGTAGAGGCAGGGATTCCATAAATGTTTGGAGTAACCGGAGTCTCTGATGTTGTTGGAACACTTGTTCTAACTTTAACAGGAGATTTGGAACGAGTTAAACGAGTTCACTTTGTCCGTACTATCTTCGATTCCGGATACAAAGACGGTTGAATCGTAAGCCTCCACAAACGATGGGGTTTCAATTGACTTTCTTCCACGATTTTGGATTACTCTATCAACTAAAATAAAGGGGAAGTATGTTTCCGAATTAAATGAATTTTAGACGCTTTGACACAACTTGTTTTTTCAATTTTTAGGAGTCGAGAAAAAACAAAAGATGACTCTAGTCTCCTTCGATTTTTAATGAGCCTGAAGTGACAAGTGCTCAGATGGACCTTTTCTGTTAAGGAGTCTGAAAAGGAACGAAAGGGACTGCTCTGGAAATCTAGGTAGAGGGATTACCAAACCAATCGCAAAACTGCAGAATACTTTTTACGGTACGGCAGTCAATCTTCCCGAATGTTGTGTTCAATGCATTACGATCAATAGGGCGGCAGACACGGCTTCCTATGGATAAAGGATTAAGCCTATTGGGGTCTCCCAAAATATACTCGATGGTACGTGGGAGCACAAGTCCATACTGGCACTTATCATCTCAAAGTGGAGGAATCACCCAACCATCAGTGAGAACAACAGTTACCGGGCTTTATGACGCCGGAATACGTCTCTAGCCTAGACTTCTAAATGTTGTGCGTTAAGTTCCAAAGCGTTGTTAGATTCATTTAATTTATTTTAAGTTGATCTTGTTTATGAAGTTTGCCTTTCAGGTTCACCACGAGATGTAGATGTAATTCCTAAAATGCAATCTAAGATGATAAACAAACTTTTTATCTTCTTTGTGCAATGAAAATCCTAGCTACTAAGGAAAGAAAGACATAATCTTTTCACAAAGAGCAAAGAGCACACTTTAAATGGACTTTCCTAAATCAAGCCAATCAGACTGTCTATATGCAAATGCACATGCATGTATTTGTTTTCGACTTTCTTAGTATATGAATGCTAAAAAGAAAGTTGATGCACAAATCTGAATTTCTTTTCAAGCGACAAATATCAACAAGTTTCTTTTCGAAATCAAAAATGGAGACAATCACAACCCCTTACGATTTTGAAATGAATACTTGTTCTTGACACTAGAAAATTACAAATTCAGACCAAAAACAATAGTAACAGGATAATCGACCATCAACAGCAATCAAACTCTTTCCTACGATTGAAATCAACACTTGTGACAGTTTCAAATCAAAGGATGATAGTACGATTATACTACTTTTACAAAGGAGAACTAAAAATGACTCAACAAACACACAAAAACATTTACAGTTCTTTTGTACAAAGGAGATGGAATAATCGCAAGGAAAAGGGGTTTCAAACAGACATATATTGATCACAGGCAGCAAAATTCAGGAATAGAACTGGAAAGAATGAATCACAGAAACCAAAACTGCAAAGAGCCTAGTCTGATCAGCGCACCTGTAACGCAGAGAATTTGAAATGCAGCGCACCTTGTCCACTTGGGAAGTGCACTGAAGTTCAGATTCTCTGAACAGTACCTGCGCTGGGCCAGAAATGAGATTCTGTTTGGGTTCTGGGTCACAGTTTGCAGTTCAGTTCTTGGGTTGCCGAGCAAAAAGCAATCAGTAATGCAACAATCAGGGGTAGATCTAAGGAGGATCTAAGATCTATCACAAGGGAAATTAGATAGTTTGTGAATCGGTTGTTTAAATCATAAACAGATCCAATAGATGGATTGAAGTAGCATTTATCTACTTTGCATTTGTTATGGAAAATGCAGTTCGAATGCTACCTGTAAGTTTATGAAACAGACAACAAAGAATGATAAACAAACAAACTAATTCTTCCCCAGTGGAGTCGCCATTTTGTTATAGGGAAAAGTGTCTATATAGAACTGCTCTATCCCACTAAGGTGTGACAGCTGCCTTAGAAACAAATAGAGAAAAACTACTTTCGTTTTCCCTTTATGAATTATAGATAGAGAGGAACATGAAGACCAACCTCTGTCTTGCGCTAATCTCCTGATTTGATTCCTCTCTTCTTTGATAGTCTTTAGCTACCTGCTCCCTTGCACGCCCAGCTTCACAAAGTACCTGTAAGATCACAGTAGCATAGCACTATACAAAGACATGGATCTATAATCATAAACAATCTAGGATCAGATGTAAATTGACCATACAAATGTAGCAAGCATCAATGACACAAGAGCATGGAGGAAAACTTGAATAGCTTTTATTGATAAACAAGAAAGAGCCAAGAGGAGTTACAACCAGTTGTTCTGACCCAGCATCAACCTCCCAGCTAAAAAGCCCCTCTTCACCTCAAACAAAGCTTAGATCACCCAACAACCTGATGTTTGTCTCAAGAAACCAACATTAATTCCTTACAATATGCAAAATTCCAGCCTCTGGATCTCTGGGATGAGGGATCCATATATAGATATCTGTAAGGGGGATGAGTCAGCTTGTGATTTGATTAGTGTCTTCTCTCTGATAGTTCTTGCTTCCACTTGGAGATTGATGATCTCTTACTCATCCTTGGTCGAATTCAGTGGGGCAAGTGTCACAGGAGAAGTTTCTGGAAGCTTCCATTGCCTCTCCACCTCGCGGAATGACACTGCTATTTGTCATTTCTCGCCCATCGCACCCCATAGAAGGGATTTTTGAAATGCAACGCACCCACACAGTGTATTTAGGTGAGATGCAACGCACTTGGCTAGTGGAGCAGCTGAAATGATCCTGTTTTGACCAATTCTGAGCAGTTTTTCATGGAGAACTTCTGGGAGAAGCTGTAATCTGTTGACCTTGTTCCTTTAGGGGTTAGAACAACACTTTTAGGGACTTAGGAGCCCTTGTTTTATAGACATTTCATGCTTGGGATTGCAGTGCCCAAAAATGTCTATAACAATAAATAATTAAATTATATAAAAAAATTAAAAATCAATTTCTTATTATAATTTTGTGTTATATTATTAAAAAATTTATAAATAACTATTTAAAACTTTTATAAATAATATAATATTAAAAATTTCTATACAAAACAAATAATTAAAAATCATTAAAGTTGATTGTTTACTGAAGTATTGAAAAAGAGTCATAATGCTAGCTTAAGGGAGTCATAATGCTAGCTACCCTTATTAATTATAGATTAGTCAATATGTCTCCCTCCTCTCTAACTCCCGCCTCTCTAACTTATGTTATGAGTATGTATATTTCACATACATAAATTTTATCAGTGGCTAAATAAAATATGTTTGAAGGGCCCATTTGTTTAAATAAAATAGGTTTGAAAGGGCCATTTGTTTAATATAAACACATTCACATAATTAAATTATACTTTCAATTATATCTTTCTATCTATTCAAAAAAATAATAAATTACTATATTAGGTTAACATTAAAATAAAGTCCGACAAAGTAGAAATCTGAAGCCTCCATTAATAACCGCCTGGTATACTTCATCTATCACTTCGTTGACTTGAATGTTAAAATTGATTTATGCATGAAAAAGGTGAAATATCTTGCAAATCTAACTCAAGACAAAATTATAATCCAATTTTGATTAGCCCTTCTTTCCAAGAGCTTGGTATTATATAAATAAAAGTTTGCCATTATATAAAAAAATTAAATAAACAAGTCAACAAACATGTGGGTTTGGTTATGTCAACCAAATTTCAATTGTGAACCCACAAATTGATTTCACATGTTTTATAAGTGAGGATTTTTGTACATGGCTTATAGTAGAGGTTTTTTAAGTGATTGTTTGGTAGATTAGATTGATTGTTTAAAATTTTCAGACATTTATTCAAAATAAGTTTGTGTGATATATTTAAAATAATTTTTTTTTAAAATAATCTAATACATTTATTCAAAATAAGTTTGTGTGAAATATTTAAAATAAGTTTTTTTTAAAATAACCTAATATGCTATGATTTCACAAGATAATTTTGAAAGATATTTTGACTTTTATGGTTACATTAGATATTTAAATCATACTTTAAGGTTTTATTTTATGTTTTAGATTGTTGGAAATTATTAAAGGACACTTATTTCCCTGTATTATTGTAAATATAGTTAAAACAAGTAATGGATTATGAGATCAAATTATGTGCCAGGAAATTAAATTATAAGACAAGAAAATAATTTTCTAAAATGTAACTATTAAATGATACTAAAGAATAATCAGAGAATGCAGATAACACAACAAAACTTGGATTTTATATTGTCAATGAAGGATTTTTATACATGCTTGATGAAGTTTCTCGATTCTCTAGATTGTCGGTGGCAATAGCTTCTTCAGGAAGCTATTTGAACTCTCGAGACTTCCTCCTGAACTCTCCAAAAGAAACTAAATTTCTTACCTAACACATTTAATGCACACAACTGTTGGAATTAATGATTTCCAACACCCCCCCTTAATTCCAACCACAAGATAAACACACAAAATACACTATAGCACAATACATAAGACACAAACATATTCTTAATTGACATGTCTACTAGTCTAAGTCCTAGCTAGGCTTACAACATAGTTTGGATTTTCTACAACAAATAACTTCTACAAAACTCAAATTTAGCCTTTCCAAGAGGCTTAGTGAATATGTCAGCCACATTCTCATTTGTCTTACAATATATTAAGTCAATTTCCTTTGATTGGACTTTTTCCCTTACAAAATGATGTTGTATGTCTATATGTTTTGACAAGATTGTTTTCCAATTTGATGGTGCTTTGATTATCATATCTGATCAGTGTAGGTTCTTGTTGAACTTCTCCAACATCTTCAACTATCCTTCTAGGCCAGATAGCTTCGCAAGTGGCACTACATAATGCTTTATACGCTGCTTCATTTGATGACAAGGAAATCGTTGGTTGTTTCTTACTTTCTTACTGCTCCATGATATAGCTCCCGATCCTATATTGAACACATATCTAGTGGTCGATTTCCTGTCATATGGATTTTCGGCCAGTTAGAATCAAAATGACCTATCAATTAAACATTACAATCATTAGTATATTCAATACCAAAATTGATAGTTCCCTTTAAATATTGAAGGGCCCTTTTTGTAGCTATCGAATAGATTTCATGAGGCTTAGCCATGAATTGACTAAGTATGCTTACTACATAACCAATGTATGGTCTAGTGGTAGTGAGATAATTCATACTTCCCACTAATTGTCAATACAATGTTCCATTCACCTCTTTTGTTCCATCATCACTTCTCAATTTGATATTTTGTTCCAATGGAGTACGCATTTCTTTCCATCCATTCATACAAAATATCTTTAGTACTTCATTTGTATATTTTCTTTGTGTGATTAAAGTCCTTCCATCATCTCCCCATACTTCAAGACCTAGACAATAGTGCATCTGTCCAAGATCCTTCATCTCAAATTCCTGCAATAACTTCCTTTTTATATCCTTAGTCAATTTATCAACGCTCCCTGTTATTATTAAATCATCAACATATATAGATATTAATATTATATCTCCATTTCTATTTATCTTGACATACAAATTAGGAACATTTTTTCTTTTCTTAAATCCCTGTTGGAAGAAGAACTTGTAAAGTTCCTCATACCAGGATCTGGGTGCCTGTTTTAGTCCATATACGACCCTTTTTTAACTTGCATACAAGATGTTCTTGTCCCTTGTTTACAAATCCTTCTGGTTGAACAAGATAAATCTCTTCTTTTAAGTCCCCATTTAGAAAGGATGATTTCACATCTAATTGATGCAGCTTCCAATCATATTTAGTGGCTAATTCTATCATTATTCTGACTGTATTCATTTTTGCAAACAAAGAAACAGAATCTTCCTAATCTATACCTTCCTTTTGTGATAACCTTTTGCAACCAATCTTTCCTTATAGTTGTCTATGCTACTATCTGCATTAAATTTTATCTTCTACAACCAATTTGATCTTGTAGGAACTTTATTTTCAGGTAATTTTGTTAATTCCCAAGTTTCATTTTTCATTATAGTGTCATATTATTCTTTCATATCTTCCATCCATTATTTATTATTTTTAGCTTGTTCATTATTTAAAGGCTAAAAAATAGTCATTACTTGAGACATTGAAGCATAATACTTATACTTGATAGGGGGTTGAATCTGTCGTGTTGACCTTCTTAGAGGCTCATTATATTGTGGAGTACATTCTCGTCTTCTTCTTCTCTTTGGAGTGCCTTCATCACTTCTTTGTGGACTTTGACTTCTTGGCATGTCTTCTCGAATGCCCATGCTTTCTTGAGCTTGAGATGATTCCACAACTTCTTATTCTTCCTTAAAGTTATCATAAGGAGGTTGCCATACATTATGTTCATATTCTTTTATTTGTTTATCTGCATGCTCATGAAATATAACATATCTACTTGCAAAGATCTTGTGATTACTTGGATCATACATTTTATATGCTTTTTTATTAGTATAATATCCAATAAAAATGCATTTGACGGTTTTAGCATCTAATTTTCTCCTATCCTGTTTAGGAATATGAGAAAAGGTCTTGCATCCAAATATCCTTAAATGACTAACTTTAGGTTTAAAACCATAAAATGCTTTAAATTTCATTTTGTGCTCAAGATACTTGGTAGGGCTTCTATTTTAAAGATATACAGCTATATTAATGGCTTCAACCAAAAAGCTATTAGAAATTCCTTTACTTTTTAACATACTACGAGCACATTCAACTAATGATCTATTCTTTCTCTCAGCTACTACACTTATTTGAGGTGTATACGGTACTATAAATTGTTGCATAATTCCATTTTGCTTGTAGTATTTGACAAAAGTCCTTAAGTGTAATCACCACCTTTATCTAGTCGAAGGATTTTAATGCTCTTTCCTATTTGGTTTTCAACCATACTCTTTAATTCTTTAAATTATTCAAACACATAACTTTTATTTCTTATGAAATACACCCGAGTATATCTAGTGCTATTATCAATAAATATAATAAAGTAATATGCTCCACCAAGTGACTTAGTTTGCATTAGACCACATACATCAGTATGCACTAGTTCAAGTATTTCACGTTTTCTTCTATTTGCAAGCATAGAAAATTCTTCCCTATGTTGTTTTCCTAGCACACAACCTTCACATTCAAAGTTTTCACCCTTAATATTTGGAAGGCCTTCTACCATCAATTTATTTTGTATTAACATTAGGTAATTATGACTTAAGTGTCCATACCTTTGATGAAAAAGCTCTATATTTGACATGTTTGTTGATGCCAAAGCTCGATGCTCATTATTCATTACATCCAACTTGTATAATCCTCCAACTCTCATTCCTTTTGGAACAACCTTGTAGTTGTCCTTCACATCCTTTACCAAACAATGTGATTTCAAAAATTCAACTTTTAAATGTTGTTCTGTAGTACTAGAGGTTGAAATTAAGTTCTTCTTTAATCTTGGAACATACACCACATTTTGAATTTGTTTTTATTATCCATTAGGCATCATAACACTTATATCACCATATCATTTAATTTCATGTGACCTATTCTCTCCTTAATAGATGTTTGCATCATTATTAACTTCATGATAAATATCAAACCAGTCTCTTTTGCATGATGTGTGGATTGATGCACCAGAATATAAAACTGAATTAATATCATCATTAGTTTCTGTTGATAAAGCAACATTTGACACAAAAAATTTAAGATTGCTAAAGTCATGACTAATTGCTTCATCTCTATCAACATAATTTATTGAATTCCTTCTTTGTTTAAATTGATCAAACCTTCTCTTCATTCAATTTTTAGCAAAATTACCAGGTTTTCCAAAGTAATAACACACATCGTCTCTACTTGATTTGGCATTTGTACTTGGTAAAGGTGTACCTTGAAATGATTTTACCTATGGATTTTTGCCTTTATTTTTCTCCCATTGTTTGCCTTTGAAGGACTACTCCCCTTTAGCTATCAATGCCAACTTTGAATTGGGAGATTTCTGTTTAAAATTTCTTCTCTGTTCTTCTTCTTGTATAAGTATACCTACCATCTCATCAAACATAGGAGCCATCTCTCTAGCTGAAAGACCAGTGATAAACATTTGACATTAATCAAACATTCCATTTAATGTCACAATAAACAAGTTTGTACTTGATATTGTTTCACCTATGTCACCTTATTTATCATTTAGATCCTTAATTCTAGAAATAAAATTACTGAAATTTTCATTTTCTTCCATCTTAATTGAAATAAGCTACTCTTTAAGTACAATATTCAATTTATAGTCTTCATCTCATACACATTTTTTAGAGTGTCCCATGTCTCTTTGGATGTTTTGCACTCTCTAATGTGTGGAATAATGTTTTCCTTAACAGACATTCACAAAATCACCTTCGCTTTGTTTTCTCAACATTCCCAATATTGAATTGCAACATTTGTGGCTTGAGGGGGCACTGGCTTGACTTAAGCTCGAGACACAATCATCCATATATTGTAGCCTTCCATCAAAGACTGCAGCTTAAACTTCCAATTTGCATAGTTTTCACCATATAGCTTGTTAGAGTCACATAAATAAGATTCTTCTAATACATTAGCCATGGTACTAAACTTATGAATCCTTAAATACCAAAAAATTTAATGGCTAAAGAATATCACCTTCTTTACTAATAAATTTAATGGCTCCTTAATCAAAATTAATAACATTTTTTTTTTTGCTAATCTTACTTACTCGTTATCAACACCTTTTATTATTATTATTGATTTCTATATATATTTTATTCCACCATTCACCACCATGGATACATAACTTCATTAATTATTTTAAACAACTTCCATAATTTACTTTTCACTTAGTTTTAACCTTTGCATTATCCGTAAAGCCTTTGAGATTCATAAAAAACTATTTTTAAAAATAATCAGCCTAATGGATGTCGTTAAACCAAAACGTTCAAAAACATATCCAATAACCAAATTCTAGCAACGATAGAACCTTGCCCAAACATAGATTTAAAAAACTAAAAGAGGATTTAACAAAGCCTTCAAAACACGTGTGAACAACGACTAAACCTTGCCCACACTTCGATTCAAAAAAATACACGCGAATTTCTCAGTCACAGATTGCTATATCAAAATCAAAAAACACTATAAGATTTACATCAAACTCCAAACACTGGACGCTGAGGATTTAGCCAGTTTCTTCAGCCCTCTCTTACCAGCACACAAGCGCACTTCACACAGACGTTCTCAGCGGTTTGGCTCCCTCCAATGAGCCTAACAAACCAATTCTCCACATGAGCACGCTCTTACACACAAGCAGACGAACTGCAAGTAACCTCAATCCTTCAGCTAGCTTGCCCTTCACCAAGACCTTAGGCACTGCACACAAACTTTTGTTGTCACACACTTCGCAATCTCTCACACTAATCGCTCACTGAAGAACCTTATGCTCTCAACACTCAACCTTGCTCCGATACCAAATCAAAGAACGCAGATAACACAACAAAACTTGGACTTTACATTGCTAGCAAATGCTTTTTATACATTCTTGATGAAGTTTCTCAATTCTATGGATTGTCGATGGTAGTAGCTTCTTTCAGAAGACTTTATCCTGAACTCTCTAGAAAAAAATAGATTTCCTTCCTAACACATTTAATTTGTACTACGATTGGAATTAATGTTTTCCAACAAGAATGCCATCATCTATGAATTAAATCAAGATAATTTTGAAGTTTTTGAGCCACTGATTTGCAAAGAACTTCTAGCAATTATGTTTAATTTAAGTCAAAGTTTGACAAAATTATATGTTCTCTTCTTTTATGACCACTAGATTATAATTGAAATTGAGGCCATTTCATAGGGGCCCTATTTCTCCAGATAAAATCAATTAAAGACATGCCATGTTGCCAAGTTACCAAATTTAAAACAACTAGTTGTCAAGTGTTTAAAGCAAGGACAAAAGGCAAGCGACTAAGGAGTATTGACGGAGAAAATACCTTCATATATACATGAAAACTAAATGATTGGCAAGAAAGCATTGAAATAAATAAATGTATTTTATCCACGGAGGAGTACTGATGGAGAAAATACCTTCTTATCTACAAAAGAACCAAATGATTGTGATACTTTACTGGAATATAGAGGAACGCCATGGACTGATTTTCCATGCAGGATAGAAACGACTACAATATGCACATGCCCCCTTAGCTACGTTATCATCATTTCCATTTAAAATATAAACCTACCTACATTATAGATATAGTTCATCAAACACTCATTTTCACTAGTTGGTCTAAAGAAACCAAGTCTAAGTGACCATCATAGAAAAAAAAATATTATTAAAGATTATAATTGTAGACCTTGAGAGAATAATGAATTTACCCAATAGACAAAGGTATTGCAATGGAACCAACAAATTCACCCGGTCCCAATATCTTTTCACTTTCTCTAAAAAAATGATATGTTACAAAAAAATTTCGAACAAAATCATGATGATCAATATGGAGTGGTATGAAATCACCTTCCTTGTAAATATTAACACTGCAATGATAAAGATGCATGATGGTGGAAAAACATGCCTCTTGACCATTTAGTTAATAGTAGCTTTGAATTAAAAGAAAAGAAGTGGATCAATCTCCTCATCAAACTAAATAATGCAAGAGGATTACCATTCTTCTCCTATACCCTAAATATCATAAATTAAAAATTTAATTACCGAACAATGCAAGGAAATTGCTATTCTTTTCTTACATGTTAAATATTATAATTTAGAAATTTAATAAAAATTATAATGAGAGGATGCTAAATTTTAAAATTTTAATAAAATTATGATGAGAAAACAATAAAATACCTTGCAAAATTGCATCATTTATCATTGCATAAATGTAACAACAAAAATAAATGGATGATTATATACCCACGTCCATTTTGGAAGTTCTAAATAAATATTTTCTAACATAAATATAAATTTAATAAATTCATCAAATAAATAAAAAAATTGAAATAATTGTATTAAACAATGTTTCCATGCCCAAAAAAAAGAAAAAGAAATAACATTTCCAAATAAAAAATAAAAAAAATTCAACAAAACACACCATAAAGCTACTCAATACAATGTAATGTAAATAAAACATGGTCCAAAGTGAAACAACTAGAAAGAACCATATAAACTGTAATGAAACATGGTTCAAAGTGAAACAAGTAGAAATTTTTTTATTGCTGTTGCTGTATAATCAGATAGTGAGGCCTAATTATATGGTAAAAATAGTCGTAATTTTGACATACACGATTAATAAAAAACTATTTAAATAACAACAAAAATTACCTTTGCATTAAGCATCATCAAAATAGAACTGGTTTATTAAGATGAATTTTAGTGACTTATCATTATATTATACATATATATATATATATAAAAGGAATCGTATAGAATTTCAGCAGTGAGATATGCAATGAATCATATACCTCGACTTCTAGTCAACATAGCATTAGTTCATTGGTGACATTAAAATTTTTTAAGCCATCTTCCAATGTTCCATCATTGCCGGGGCCCGCCCAACCAAACATGATGATGGTAGTATGAGGTGGTGGGTATGAGGTCAAAGGATGATTCCTAAGTGGTTTTGGCTGAAAGATTACCCAAGCACCTAAGCCAAAGAAAATATGATCTATCTCGTGCAATCCATGTGAAGCATGTTTCTTAATTCACTTCCAAGAAAATACCAACTTACACTTAGACAAGTTCGGAAAAGAAAGGGTTTCAGTTACATGGAAAGCTCATTACAATCCCAATGACCAGATATTCCACACGTAACTTTAGAATTATAAAGCACTTGCGTTAAAGAATTTTTTTGAAAAAAATAGAAGAGAACAAAATATGGAAGGGAGGACTTTTTTTTCTTACTATTACAAATTATTTAAGTAAAATTACATTGGAAACATTAGTAATAAATAATTGGAGTTAAATTCGATTTAAACTCAGCTAACTCAAACTGAACTGAGACACTTGGAGTGGCATTTTTTACACCTAACAGGGGGTTGGACTTAGATTCTGCAACAATTTTGAGCTTATAAATAAAGGAGCTCTGTTGTTTTATGAAATACAAAAAACAGCAGAGGGGACAGGGGTCAGCCCTACCTTAGTCCTCTTGAAGCTTTAAAGAAACCAGTAGCTCTACTGTTAATTAGAGGAGCTATCCATGGCTCCGAGATGCAAGCCCGGATCCAGTTTATAAAGCTCTCTCCAAATCCAAATTTTTGCAAAACATTCAATAGAAAGCTACGTCTAACACGATCGAAAGAATTTGCTAAGTCCAGTTTGATGGCCATACCTTTTTCCTTGCGCTGCTAGCTTGAGAGGATTGCCTCTTGAACTAAAATGAATTTGTCCACCAGTTGTCTTCCATGAATGAAGCCCCCTTGATTCTTTGGAAAGATTTTAGGGAGAATGTGCTTCAACCTGTTAGCAATGATTTTGGTGATCAATTTATAGCCAATGTTACAAAGAGATATGGGACGAAATCTATTGAAGGAGTTGGCGCCCTTCTCCTTAGGGATAAGTGCAAGGAACGAGGAATTTGTGCTTCCTCCAATTTTCTGACAGGATTGCGATTTTTGGACCATTTTATAGAGATCTTTTCCCACAATGTGCCAGCAGGAATGGAGAATCCTGGAGGAGAAACCATCAGGACCTGGGGCTTTATCTGGGTCCATGGCAAAGAGAGTGCTTTTGACCTCGTCCATGGTGACTTTGGCTTCTAGATGTTGATTCATCTCAGCTGAGATTGAAGGGGGAACCCCGTCTAGAAGACAAGAGTTCTGAGATGCATTCACCTCTTCGCTGTACAGGTTTTTGAAGTGGAGAAAGGCTGCTTGCTTGATGCCTGTAAAGTCTTTGTGAATAATAGATTCTTCTTTAATTTCAGCTATGTAGTTGAAACTTTTTTTATGATATTGCTGTTGGAGTTGGACCTCTTTGTCAAGAATTTCTTTAGACATGTATGCCTCCTCCGAGAGCAGGTGGTGGGCATCTAGCTGACTTTGGAGCTTTTTCCTTTCAGCTGCTGGGTTAGGAAGAGTTTTGGTCCAACACTTTAGGGCAAATTTCACTCTTCTGAGTTTTTCTTCCCGTATGTAAAATGGAGATCCGTTGACTGGCTGGGACCAAATTTCCTTGACTATCTGCAAAAAGCTGGGTTCCTTGATCCAAAGAGGGCTGAACTTGAAGGGGATGGGGCCAAGATCAGAGTGAGCCTGGAGAATCAACTTGATAGGATTGTGATAAGAGGTGCTACAAGGAAGGATATGCATACTAGCGTCTAAACCAAGCAGAAGGAAGGAACTTTGAACAAAGAATCTATCCAGCCTTGCTGCAATGTGTCCAGGCCCTATTCTTTTATTTGACCATGTGTACTTACCAGAAACAGGCTTGATATCTAACAGATCCCAATCTTGAAGGAGATCCTCTGCCCATTCCCTTGCCGGGTCTCGCACAATGCTTCCTCCACGCTTTTCTGAAGAATGCAGCGTGAGGTTTAGGTCTCCTGCAATGATGGTGTTTTCTAGATTTCCCAGATCTGCTTGGTTTCTTATTGAATCCCAGCAGGTCTTTTTTTCTCCAGCATTGACCGACACATAAACATTGAAGAGGCAAAAGGTTTCTTTAGTAACTAAATGTTGCATCTTTAGCATCAACCAGTCGGTATTTGAAATCTCAGTTATTAGTGAGAACGTGCTATCATTCCAAAGAGTTCCCAACCCTCCAGAGGCTCCTCGGGCTGAGACAACTGCTGCTTTGCTCTTATTCCAGAGTTTTTTACTTGAATGAAGGAAGTCTGAATCCTCCATCTTAGTCTCCTGGAGGAGTATGTCCGGGGCTTCTATTCTTATTAAATTTCTTATAGCCTCTTCTTTGATTTTGCTCCCCATACCCCTACAGTTCCAGGAGATTATTTTCATTATTTACCTTTGCTTTGCTGGGCTTCCTTGGAGCCTTGATGCTAGTTTCTTGCCATCTTCGGCTTTTTTGCTAACAACCTCTCCAAAGTTGGTTGGCTGCCCTGCAACTTGTCCTTGTACGTTTCATACCTCCTTTTCTCTCGATTTGTTTTACGCCCTCTTGTAGATCTCCTTACAGAGGCTTGGGAATCACCTATTTCTCCTTCCTCGTCCGAGTCTTCCAATTCATGGTCCTCTTCCTCAACTTCGACTGGGGTTCCTTTTGAGATTTCTGCAACGCCTGAGTCCTTGGAAAGATTGGGCAAATTACCTTTCTCTGGAGTCACTAATTTTTGGACCACGACTTCATGGGTGTCCTCTGGTTGAGAGCTAAGAGGATCGAACCTATTTTCTGGGGTAGTCTTAGGCGGGATCTGCTGAGCAGGGGCCTGATGAGGACCTTTGCCATTAGTGCCTCCCGCCTTCTGTGTCTTGAGAGAAGTTTTAGATCGTTTGAATTGGTTCCAGCCGTCCTCCTTTCCTTGCATAGCTTCAATATTGGACAGGCAACTTCTGGCGAAGTGGCCATAAACATGGCATTTCCGGCATTTGAAGGGCAACTGTTCATAGTCTAGTTTCTGCATATGCGTCCAGCTTCCTACCTTGATTTTGATGGCCTCTGGAAGTCCCACCTCCAGATCTACCTCTACGCAGATCCTGGCACAATCATATTGGTCCTTGTTATTTGCTCGATCTATGAATTTCCCCAGGGCATTTCCAATGTGCATCAAAGAATCCCAATTCCAGCAATGCACTGGGAGGTTTGGAAGCCTGACCCACACTGGGACAGCTTTGGGTACATCTACTGCTGGATCGAAGTCCGGAGTCCATTTATTCAGGTACAGACCCTGAGGGCCCATGAAGTAGGGGCCATTTCGGAAGATCAGATCTTTGTCGTCCTTTGAAGTGAATTCGAAGAGGAAGAATCCTCGCCCCAGAAAGTAAGAGGTCACACTTTCTTTGATTAACGACGCCCAGTTTCTGTTGACTCAGATCTCAGTGGTTTTGGGGGATGGCCATAGTCGAGTGAACTGGCCAATAAGAGCTTGCTCGGACAAAGACAATACAACTTGAATTGGGGTTTCCGGAGGAATAGAGATCTTTGGAATATCATCCAGTTTCTTGACGAATTTCGCAGCTTCAACATTCTTCTTCTTTGGGAGTCCTTCCAAGAGCTGGTTAAAAGCCTCAGCTGATGAGATCGGTGGAGGGGGAGGGGAAATAGGTGCCTGGGGCATGCCCAACACCTCCATGGACGCAAGCTCAAAGGGGAGCCTGCCAAAAACGATCAGGGAGCAGCTCAAACCTCCATGGATCAGGCCGACCGTAGGGTGGGGAGGAGCTCTGTGCGGACACGCCTGCAGTGAGCTGGGCAGCAGAGTGCGGGTGCGTGCGCTGTCTGTAGGACGCACGAGGAGCGGATCTCAAGGGATAGTAGAGCCGAGGGCCAATGTGTAATTTTTATATTGATACAATACACTAATATTACTATTCATTAAATACCAATATATATTAATAATAAATATTTCACATACTATTATATAATAAATAATATATTATATATATTAAATATTAAATAATAAATATTAATACAATCTACAAAGATTATATTCATTAAAAACCAATATATACTAATAATAAATATTTCAAATACTATTTTATAATTAATAATATTATACTAAGATATATTAAATATTAAATATTAAAAATAAATATTTCACATACTATTTTATAATTAATAATATTATACTAACATATATTAAATATTAAATATTTATATGAAGTATTAGTATAATAATTACTAAATAAATAATAATGATTACTATATTAAAATTAATTAATTATCAATAATATTAAAATTAATTAATCAATTTTAATTATAATAATGATTAACATAATAATAATTTAAATCAATCAATTAATTAACTCATCAATAATTAATAAAAAAAAATTATTATTCAAAAATCTTCAATTAATATTATTAAAACATAGCCGACATTCATATCATCCTTAAATTTACTCTCCTCTTTACTATTTAAATCCCTCAATTAAGCTCTTCTACTATCAAGCATTCAAGAAGTCCTGATGATGGATCCCGGTTGGGATTTGAAACGTTGACGGAAAATGGTTTTTACTGTGGATTCTCCGGTAACTAAGTCAAAACATCTCTCTCTCTCTCTCTATATATCTATATATATATATATATAGTTTTGGGTTATAGATTGTTATTATTTGATTATTTATAGTTTATTACATTAGTATTAGTAGTTGTTATTATTACTATTTTTTTTTCTCTTTTCTATGGTTGACTTTTCTTTTTAAGATTTCATTCAACATTCATCTTTGGATTAACATATATTTGACCCTTTGTGTTTTGAATTTCCCTCTTATTTATTCTATTGGTTTTGATTGGATTTCTCATCTTATTCTCCTGATGATGAGCCATACTTGCTGGCTCTAAACGCAGATTCTAAAAACTCAATGTGATGGATCCAAAAAAATTGAAACAAAATGATTTATCATTGTTAATCAAAGAAAACCACACTCGTGAAATAACCTGTGGGTGATATATAAGGGATAGACTTACTCTTGCAAATATTTCTAGGTTTTTGAGCAGTTATCTTGTTTCATTATGTACTAAGAAAAACGAGATCAATTTCTAGATGCATATTTATTTATTTTATGAAAATTAAAGTTCCTTTTTTTAACCTTTTTTTTAGACTTAGCTAGGTTGTGTTGAGGTTGGGGTTTAGTCCTAATGTTGGATGGAAGGACAACTTCACACTTGTAAGATATTCTTCTGAAGATTGTGCGAGATCTGTCAAGCCTAGACATCCCGTAGGACAATTTTTACCTTCTAAAGGTGGCTTCCGTCCTAAACTCCTTCCCATGAGATTTGAACCGGTAACTTAATTAGAAATAAACCCCACATAAATCATCTAGTCTATACCTAATGGGATTTTAACATATAATTTGTACTACATCACTATGAAGCATAAAAAAATAAGAAAGGATCTAAAAATACTTTTAAAATCCACAAATCATCATTTCCAGAGCACTAAATTCAAGTATTTTTTCACATAATTGAGAATTCAAAACCCTCTTTTACTTTTTATCTTTATTTTTATAATTCTTGTTATCTATCACAATCTCCACAAAAATGTTAAAATTCTCTTACATTAACTTTAATAATTTGTTTTCTATCTAATTGTGCCGTATTAGGGATTCTCGATTAATCGTATATCGATCTTGGAAACACAACATTCCTTCTTTCAATAGTGGGTGACGTATTCCATGAAGTAAAGATCCAAATAAAACACATTTCACATGATTGAACCCATCATGAATGTTAGTCTTCATTTTTACATAGCTTTATTTTTGTCTCCTAATATCACATATTGAATTAAATGACTAAATAATTGAGTTACTTTCTTTTATCTCTATTGTTTTCTTTGTTTCATAACGAGTAAAATAAAATAAGGGTAGCCATGCCTCTTGCACAGTGGTGGGAAATGGAGGGAAATAACAAAGAAGCCATTCAGATGGTTTGCTCAAATAGTGTTTCTATTTTTCATAAAAAGGTAAGCACGAGTCAAATCATACAAACTTTTTATTACAGTTAATTATCATGTCTTCTACCTAAGACATCCGTGCTTTCTTAACATAACCAATGGATCATAACAAAAAATAAATTATCATGTCTTCTACCTAAGACATCCGTGCTTTCTTAACATAACCAATGGATCATAACAAAAAAATAAAATGAATTGTTTGACCATAAGGTCTTTGCTCACTATTCCTACCATCCCCAAACATTTATAGTACATTTATAGCCAAATACTTCAAAATAGTTGCAAATTATACAAAAATAATTGCTGCTATTATGTGATTTGTAAATATGGGAGATTTCAACAAGTAATGGATTTAACTAAATAGAAATTGCTTATAAATTAGGAAACTCCACAAATGTTAACCCTATCAAGTATCTACATATCATATGGAACTATCCATTTCCTATTGTGGCATTTGTCTACAAGAGTTAAAAGATAATATAAAGTATAAACTAAAAGAAATATCATATGTAGTGTACATATCATATGGAACTATCCATTTCCTATTGTGGCATTTGTCTACAAGAGTTAAAAGATAATATAAAGTATAAACTAAAGTAGATAATATAAAGTATAAACTAAAGTAAGCAAGCTTTATCAACTAGTTAACACAAAAGAAAATAAAAAATATATTTTAATTAATTACAAAACCTTTTTGAAATTGAAGTTAGGAAAATCATTCCACTCATTATATATATATAATTTTAGTGGGTACTAACCAAAAAAATTGGAGAAAATCAATGGATTTATGAGGCATAATATTATCCACATATTTAACTAAATAAATGAATTCTAGAAATAAGAATTCTCCATTCCTTATTGTGTTTCTTGAAAGTCTTTATATTTCTTGCTTGGATTATAAAATACATGTTTAGATGTTTCTTTTGCAACTTACATTAGAAACAAATTCCATGATTGTTTCACCTACTTTAATTCACTAATAACATGATTTTTCCTTTGACACAAGCATACTAAAATTTTGTTGCTTAACACAATGACATTAAAGTAAGATGTGTCAATACTCTCCAAAGAAATGTTGTAGGTAGATAGAATTGTAAAAGAATATGGTGCATCTTTTACATACACTAATGAGAAATCAAGCATCGAAGAATTTAACAGTGAAGAAATTGGTGAACAATGAAAATGATAAAGGAGAAGATGTTATTTAAGAGGAAGAAGCCATTGTTAAAAATAAGAATAACCAATCCAAGACTTTAGAAGTACAGATACCATAAGTGTTAAGTTATGGTATGTTCTATGCTTAGAGCAGTTTACTTCTTTTCTTATTATTATCCACAGATTAGCAATCACATGTACATTAAGTAAAGTGCAGATAGAACATTAAACGATCGACAGAAAAACAAGCCAAGACAAGAGACACAAGATGTGGCGGCTAGCCAGGGACAAACCCCAATATGGGGAAACCCTTTGATCAAATCTTCTTTTATCTTCAATAATTTAGCAGAGAGAAATAGTACATAAATCTGATTTACATCAGCAGCAGCAAACCCTAGATCAACCCTCAACTAGGGCAGACAATATCTTACAAACCGACCGTTGGATCAACTTGATTCCTTCACCAAAAAATGCGGCCTTCTGAGGAGAGTCAGTTCCACCTACAGTGCAGTTCTGAGAGAGAGTCTGATGGTCAATGCTGGTCAAACTTCCGATCTGCAGTTGCAGCCCTAAATCTGCGTCCTTCCTTCCACATGTGTGAGAGAAGAGTCTCTCTTTGCGCAGTATGAGAAGAGCCTCTTTTTTGCACAAGAGAGAGAGAGAGATGTGATGAGATGAGTGTGTGCAAATGAGGAAAATAACTCCTGTATTTATATACAAATGTTGATGATTGAATAGATGTGACTGTTGGGCTTCTGAGCCTACATGAGTTGCTGGTCGGCTTGATAATTATTCCATAATCGAAATAAATTCATATCTCCATAAATACTTATTGGAATCAGATGATCTTTGGATCAATCCTACACCTCTCGATGAGAGGAATATAATAAAAATATTGTCAGCCATGAATATGATGACCCACATGGAGTTTGGCCCTAGTTTCCATTTTTAACACTCCCTCTCATATAGGGAGAACTCCATCTGCAATTCGTCTCTTGGTCGCTACTATTCATCCATCAAATGCACTACCCTGTACAACTTGA
Organism: Pinus tabuliformis; assembly: GCA_031772625.1. Classification (NCBI taxonomy): domain Eukaryota; kingdom Viridiplantae; phylum Streptophyta; class Pinopsida; order Pinales; family Pinaceae; genus Pinus; species Pinus tabuliformis. The sequence goes on from CM062816.1 coordinate 570,504,251, forward strand.
CCCCTGCTCTGCTCTGCTCTATTCTGCCTACTCTGCTCTGCTCTGTTCTGCCCTGTTCTGATCTGCTCTGCTTTGCTCTGCTTTGTTCGAATTATGAATAAGAAGAAGTGATCGAGGATGTATCATACCATCCTCAACTGACTCAAATTCAGTCTCAGAGTGTGTACCACTGGTCCCAAACCAGTCCTCAACCGACCTGAAGTCAGTGTCATAGTGGGTACAACTCCTACCACTGGTCCCAGACCAGTATCATTGATCCCATATCAATGAAGGTCATCCTAGCATAGGGAGTACGGTAGATACAATGATGTGTCCATCAGTACTAATATGGTCCCTATCCTCATTTCCCTACTCATTGATTAGATGAGAGGTACTTCCTATGAGTCCTAGACTGCATGAGTAGGATGCCTTGACAGGAGAACTTATTAATCCTATCCACAGGAGAGCGAATCATCCTGTCCCACAAGAGAGCGAATCATCTTGTCCCACAAGAAAGCGAATCACATTGTTCATAGGAGTGCGAATCATCCTGTCCACAGGAGAGCGGATCATCCTGTCCACAATCGCCATGGAGAACACATCATCCAGACCTCATAGGAGAACTAATCATCTTGCTACACAATCGTCATGGAGGACACATCATCCAGCCCTCACAAGAGAACTAATCATCCTGCTACATACTCGCCACGGGGTGTCACAGGGAAAGTTTTGATTCTTTTACCCTTTACATGTACACCAACAGGGGACGGTGAGTCACCCTGTGGTCATATGTCACACCAAGAAGTACCCTGCGCCCCCCCAGAGCTCCCAGAGCTCAATACATCATACAGGACCCTCATCAGAGGGTCCTTGAATGACACCAAGTTGTTCTTGGAATGTCAGGAATTTGACCTTCCCTAGGGGCTTTGTGAGAATTTCGGCGACCTGCTCATCAGTACCAATATGTTGGAGCCTTATTGCTCCTTGTTGCACCATATCTCGAATATAGTGGTACCTGATATCGATATGCTTGGAGCGGTCATGAAATACGAGATTCCCTGAAAAACAAATCCCACTCTGGTTTTCACATAGGATCACAATGGTATCCAATGTAAATCCAAACAGGTCACTGAAGAGCTTTCATAACCAGACTGCCTCACAGGTGGCCATGCTAGCAGTAATATATTCTGCCTCGGCGGTGCTCAAAGCCACCAACTTCTACTTCCTTCTCATCCAGGATATCGAAGCAGATCCCAAGGAGAAACAACACCCGCAAGTGCTCTTATGGTCCTCCACATTGCCTGCCCAATCAACATCAATGTATCCAAGTAGTCTCACATCTTTGGCAGTGTATCTTAACCCATAAGTAATTGTGCCACGAAGATATCTCAACCGATTCTTGGCACCAATCCAATGTATGTGGTGAGGTTCAAACATATGTTGACTCAATGTGTTGACTACGAAGCATATATCTGGACAGGAGTTCACTAAGAACATTAATGCTCCGACGAGTTGATGATACTCAATGGAATTTCGTAAAACAGGTCCAGCAATGCTACTGCTTAACTTCGTAAAGTCAAGCTCCATCGGGGTAGTAACAGGCTTGCAGTCCACCATACCGAATCTTTCCAATATCTTCACCACATATTTTCCTTGAGATAGGAAAAATTCCCCTGGCTTCTGCCACACTTCAAGTTCTAGGAAATAATGCATTAGTCCTAGGTCCTTCATTTCAAATTCAGAAGCCAACTCCCTCTTACATTTGTGAATGAGAGGGTCTGCACCTATTAGAAAGAGGTCATCCACATATAGCACCAGTATGAGAGGTTTGTCATCTTCAACCTTAAAGTAAAGGTTAGGATCGGCTTCACTCCTAGTGAATCCTAGCTTCATCAAGTAGCTATCGATCCTCTCATACCATGCTCGGGGTGCTTGCTTCAGCCCATAGAGAGCCTTCTTCAACTTGCATACATGAGATTTTCCATCATACATCTCAAATCCTTCGGGTTGCTCCACGTAGACCTATTCTTTGATCGAACCATGCAAGATCATGGTCTTGACATTCATCTGATGTAGGTTCCATCCTTGTGAAGCCGCAAAGGCTATGATCGAGCGGATGGTGGTATATTTGGTAACAGGTGAAAATATCTCATCATAGTCTATACCTTCCTTTTGGGAGAAACCACGAGTGACAAAACGAGCCTTATACTTTTTCGTACTTCTATATGCTGCATGCTTTATCTTGTAAAGCCATTTAGATGTGACAACTGTCTTGTCCTGGGGTCTAGGAATTACTTCCCAGACATCATTCTTCATAATAGACTCATATTCTTTAGTCATATCATCCTTCCATACTTGATGCTTGATGGCATTTGAGAATGATGAAGGCTGATTTTGTATGATCATGCTCATGATGGTCATGTATCCTTGATACCTGCTAGGTTTCTTACTTTCACGGAAGGTTCCTTGGGGTGCAGTGTGTCCTTCAGCATCATCGAGTAGCCCCCTAAGCCAAGAGGGCCTCTGCTTAGAAGAGGAAGGCTCAGGTGGATCAATAGGATCCATGGGTTCATCCACATCGAGAATTATTACATCATCTTTTTCTTTTGGTTCCCTGGTGTCAGCTTCTTGAGAGCTCCTTAAAGTAGGAAGATTGTTCACCTTGCTGAGAGCCATCTATTCGTCAAAGGTGACATCATGACTAATCACGACTTTGCTTTGACCGGCCACATAGATTCTATAGCCCTTAATATTTTCACCGTAGCCCACGAAGATTCCTTTCTTTCTAGATGCACCTAATTTATTCCTTTTCTCTTTAAGCACATGAAAATATACAGGGCTTTCAAAAATTCTAAAAATGAGATACGTCAGGTTTCTTACTGGTGAACATTTCTTTAGGAGTCTTGGAACCCAATGCTTGAGGAGGGCATCATTTTTGTACATATACGGTGGTGCTTGTAGCTTCGGCCCATAGAAACTTCGGAAGTATTTGATCATGGAGCATGGCACAGACAACTTCCACAATCGTATGGTTTTTCCTTTCCGCCACACTATTCCGTTCAGGACTGTACGATGTAGTAGTCTCCCTCTTAATGCTAGCCTCTTTACAAAAGTCATGAAACTCATTAGATTCATATTTAGTCCCATTATCAGTCCTTAAGATCTTGATCTTCTTTTCGGTTTGATTCTTGATCAAGGCTTGAGATGTGTCACAAAACATGACACCTAGCGGACTTCCTCCGACCTGATATGATGAATCAACTCGAAACCCAAGAGAGAAGGCATCTTTAATATTGTTTTTCCATGCATGTACCTTGGCATCACTGAAAGCCACCTTGTAGCCTTTGTCTTCCATACCCGAAATGGACACCAGGTTCTTTTTGAGGGTCAGGTACATATAATACATCCTGTAAGTGGATCATATTACCTTGGTTCAATTTAAGAGAGACATTGCCTACACCTTTCACGGGATATTTCATATTATCTCCAAGGAAAATTTCCAGGTTAGTTTCTTTCTCTATCAGATTATGGAGAACTTCTTTGTAACCAGTGAAGTGCCTTGAGGCACCACTATCAATAAGCCAATTTCCTAGCGAGTTCGGGGGAGCAGAGGTAGATAGAGCAGTTGGTAGATAATATTCATCCTGCTTATTGTCAACAACATTAGATTCATACCTGGAATTTCTAGCCTTCTTGAATGATTGTCCTCTTCCTTGATTTCCAACACTCCTTTTACCTTTGCTATTAGATTTTCCATTCCTTTGATTGCCATGAGAGGGATTTTGATCGTCATCCTGGTGAGAGTTCCTTCTATCAGGGCATTCCCTTGCATAATGACCTGCTTTATTGCAAATGTAACATCGTCCTTTTCTTCCACCCTTAGGTCCAGCCTTTCTTTTTGATTTAGTCCCAAAATTATTTCTTTTCTTAGCATGAGAAGAAAAGGCAGCATGAGGACCTTTAGGCATGGGCATTTCTTGCTCTTCTATTGTTGTTTCTTCTTGAATGCTTCTTGCAATTAACTCCTCGAAACCAAGAATTACGTTATTGTTGAGAAGAGTAGTCCTAAACACGTACCATTCAAATGGTAATCCTCCAAGGGTTGAGAGTGTCATTTCCCTATCAGTGATAATTTCTCCAATAGGTAGGAGATCATTCTTGACCTCGGTGATTCTTAAGAAATATGCTTGCATGCTCTCATCTTTGCCCTTCTTAATTTCCTTCAACTTATTTCTAAGAAACAAAACTTTATTTGCATCATTAACTTTAAATAAATTCACCAGTCTATTGTAGATTTCCTTGGAGGTGTTTAGGTCGAAGATGTAGGCCACCAAGCACTTGTCAATAGAGTCCTGGATGATCTTCTTTGTTTTGACTTCACCGGTTTTCCATTTGTTCCTGGAAGCAGCACGTGCATTTGATGGAGGCTCAACAATATTGCCTCTCACATGGTCCAACACTCCTTGATCTTCTAAGGTTAGATCGTGAGACATCTTCCATCCGTGATAGTCAACCTTCTCATGGATCTTGTCTTCGGTAGGGAAGAGTGTTGAGGACCCCATAGTTCTTTTAGGATAGCCTTGCCAATCTTCTCTTCAGTGATTGGTCTTGCTCTTGCTCGGGCTTTGTCTTCACCTCAACTCTGATACCATGTTAAGTTATGGTATGTTCTATTCTTAGAGCAGTTTACTTCTTTTCTTATTATTATCCACAAATTAGCAATCACATGTACATTAAGTAAAAAGAAGATAGAACATTAAACGATCGACAGAAAAACAAGCCAAGACAAGAGACACAAGATGTGGCGGCTAGCTACGGACAAACCCCAATATGGGGAAACCCTTTGATCAAATCTTCTTTTATCTTCAATAATTTCGCAGAGAGAAATAGTACATAAATCTGATTTACATCAGCAGCAACAAACCCTAGATCAACCCTCAAATAGGGCAGACAATATCTTGCAAACCGACCGTCAGATCGACTTGATTCATTCACCAAAAAATGCGGCCTTCTGAGGAGAGTCAGTTCCACCTACAACGCAGTTCTGAGAGAGAGTCTGATGGTCAATGCTGGTCAAACTTCCGATTTGCAGTTGCAGCCCTAAATCTGTGTCCTTCCTTCCACACGTGTGAGAGAAGGGTCTCTTTTTGCGCAGTAGGAGAAGAGTCTCTTTTCTGCGCAGGAGAGAGAGAGAGATGTGATGAGATGAGTGTGTGAAAATGAGGAAAAGACCTCCTGTCTTTATATACAAATGTTGATGATTGAATAGATGCGACTGTTGGGCTTCTGAGCCTACATGAGTTGCTAGTCGGCTTGATAATTATTCCATAATCAAAATAAATTCATATCTCCATAAATACTTATCGAAATCAGATGATCTTTGGATCAATCCTACACCTCTCGATGAGAGGAATCTAATAAAAATATTATCAACCATGAATAAGATGACCCACATGGAGTTTGGCCCTAGTTGCCAATTTTAACAATAAGCAATAGGAGAAGAAAATAAGGTAAAATGACCACATAGTACTTTGGGAAGATAGACAAATAAATCTTGTGTAACAATAATTTCAAGAAAAAGACAACACAGTAATACCAAATCTTTTTATAAAGCCAAAAATATGATTAAAATTAAACAAATAAATATATTTGCAGGAAAAGGTAAATCACCTTTCTTTATAATAATCACAAGAACAAGAGACAACAATATTAATGTTGGAAATCAAGAGGTTTTCAATCTTATCGTTAGATTTCCATTACATGATTAATTACTTGTGAAACTGTTAGAATTTTATTATTATGTTTTCATTCTTCATCAAACAATTATCATAAAACATGAAGATCACAAAAGACATTAGAACATGATATAGGCTCCAAGCCAGGGAAAAACCGCTCCAAGGGGAAAATCCCAGAAAAATATATTCTTATAGAATCAAATCAAATGAGATATCCAAGACCCATAACCACAATAAATTCTACCTTTAGATGCCAAGTCAGATCTTCCTTTCTTCTAGCAGATTCACTAGTAAGAGACCTATTAAACACACATGGAGAAGACAACATATAAGATAAGAGGGAGAGCCATTTCTATTCACAAATATGTACACTTATAATATATTTTACATGACCATTGGATTCCATATTCCAAGGTCTCTTGGACTCCCTTTGACTGTTCAACTTCTACATGATAACCCTTAGAGGATTAAGTGTCCAACATTCCCCCCTTAATCCAAAGGGGTATTTACGAGTCTAAGAAGAGAGCTATAATACAAAATACAATAATACATGACAACAATAGACATAATGATTTATCTGAAATGAAGGTATAATGTGGGAGAACTCAAGGTATTAACCGACGATGGTTTAAGGATGACCACCAACACTGGAATGCTTAATGTAGTTCCTAGAACTCTTCCAAATATGGCAAGAAGCTGAGATCTTTTGATAGAGAAAGCGCTCCTTAATAATGTGAAGAGGGAGACCTTCAACCTGAAGTCTACAACCTAAGCTGGTTTAAGGAAGGCTACCAACCAAAGGAACGCTTAGTGCGATTCCCATAACTCTTCCAAATCTGGCAAGAAGATGAAGTCTTCTGCTAGAAGAAGTGCTCCTTAGTTCTTTGAAGAAGGACACCTTCAACCTGAAAAAGGGAGGTCTAAAACATGCGGTGGTTAAAGGAAGACCACCAACGAAAGGCATGCTTAGGGGCTTCTTTGTATTTGGCTACAAATTTGAATTTGGGTATTGTTGTCACTAGCTGTAGGCTTAGGCAATAGGTTTAGGTTGTGGCTCAGGTTCTCTTGATGTATCCGTGAAGCTTGTAGATGAACATCAATTCCCCCTGTCAGATGCAAGGTGAGAAGATGAGGGAAACTTGACTGCAAGACTTGTTAATATTCATGAAAAAATTTAAATATCTTCTTGGCTGTTGAGGCCCATGGCCAAGAAGCGATCCATCTAAGGTGAATATTTGTTCTTGCAGGAGGCTTGTTTTTGAAGCATTTGTTTGAAGAATGAGTGTGCTGACCACCATGCTTGCACAAGTGCAGATCAAAACAATGATCTTTCACATGGCCAACTTTGTCACAATGTTGGCATTTCACAATTTGTTGTGAATGTTGAGGAGGATTAGGAATAGGTGAATATGAACTATCATGCAAAACCGAGCATTATGAAACTGGATGGGATTGGAGTAGTTTGGAGTGTGAAGAGAAACCTCCTTATCATATCCAAGACCTATTTATGATTGTTGTCCACAAGCTCTTCCCAAGGTCCGATGATGGGCTTGGGAAGTGCAGGTTGAATTTCTGCATCTGCATGCGAATATTCTCCTGAATCAACCTTGACTTTACTGTCTTGATTAGTTTCTCCATGTTTATGGGAGTCAACTTCCAACTCAAAAAGAGGATTGTTATGAACAAAAATAAGTTCAGAATGATGACTACACTATTGTAGCTTCTCTTGCTGTAGCTAATGTTCAAGTTGCAGATAAATTGAGTATAAGAAATAATGTCCTTTCTGATTTTAATGATTCTTTCAACAGTGGACGTGATTAGTGTTCTCAATAATTCTAATAAATTGTCAATTTGATCCATTTAAAAAACTTAAAAAATTTCTTGCAACTCCACCCTTCAACAATTAGAAAATAGTAATGAGGAAAATAAATACCAAATTGAGGTCTCAACTCATATGCTATTGATTTTGCTGAGTAAAAAAAAAATCTTCCAATGATTTTACTTATGTTTGGAGGCAACACTAGTTAATTCACTTTTCTTGAGCACGAAATTTAAGCACAATTTTCAAGATCATTGATATTTGGATATTTTCTCTATCTTCTTGGCTAAGTAAAATTCCTTGGCCACAAATACTGAAATGTTAAACATGAACTTAATTCCAAAACACAGACTTAATACTGAGATTTAATTACGATTTCTCCGCACAACAACACAAGAGCACCCAACCACCTTTCACAAACAATTAAATGCAAATGACTCACCAACCATATTCACAACACTGAACGCATATGACATACCAACCAGATTCAACGCAATGTGAGGAGACACTATTCAATGAAAATAGGCAACGACGCACATACAAGGATCAATTCTTAGTGTTCACCATCACATACATAAGTGATTACAACATGCAATTCTCATGGCCTTCAATGAAATTTGATGTTCAACAAGTTTTTAATGAAATTAAGATAAGTAACAACTCAGAATTTTAACCAATGTCCAAACGTAGCCCTTCAAAAATTTCAACACACAAGATTGGAGCATACCATTTGATTTAGGTGGATATTGGTGGCCACCCGCCTATTCCACTTGGACCCCCACCGTTGTTTCTTTTCATTTTCCTTAATTGTAGCACAACTTACTATCTTTGGCAGTTTCTATGGTCCTAAACTTCTGGAGCCATTTTGAGGGACTAAAAGACGTTTTTTGGGAAAATAGAGAGACCCAAAAAGTGCCAAACTACATAACCTACCATCGCCTGAGATAGTTTATTTCCATTCTCTGTGTAACAATTTCTTAGTACTTTATTATTAATGAATTGAAGTTTTGTTTTAGTTGTATATTTGTGTTTCAATCCATATATGTATTTCATCTCTTTCCTTCATAAACATGGATCAATGGTATCATAGAGATATACTTTTTTCTTTGTTTTTCTATTCATCTGTCCAACGAGGTGGAGGTATAAGGAGTTAGGGCTCGAATTGGTTGAACCTTTGCAAGACTAGCCTCGCCAACCTTGAAGACCTCCCATGGTAAAAGAAAAGAAAGACGAGGGAGAAGGAGACCCTATCAAAATTTTGCTCGAAGAAACCCTCGAGTGACAAAGGAATGCAATGATGGATAACTTTGCCTAGATCCTTTAGTGGATGCCCACAAGCAATGCATCTTCATTCAACAACCACTCTAGAGGCACCATTCCATTTAAGGTACAAGTAAGCTTTGACATTCCTATATTTTTAGGCCAGATAGATGCATATGCCATAGATAAATGGTTAAATCTATTGGAAGGATATTTCTCAGTTCATGATTTTTCTAATAAGGAAAATATTAAATTTATGAGAGATTTTTCGGCGTAAATCACATGAAATTTAATTTGTCGACGCGTTTCGAACCAACCAGTGTGGTTCATCGTCAGGGCAAGTTGAAGAATCAGATCTAGCTTTGCATATTAAATAGTTAGATCAGAACATTCAACGACTATATTTCTTAACCAAACAACGACTATATTGACCAACGACTAAATTTGACTAGGAGACGGTTAGTTGGACAGGATTAAGGGCATGACCTTTATTTTAATAATTAAGTTAATTCAAATAAATATTAAATTGCTAGTTAGTTATATTCTTATTAAAATCAAGGTTAAAGGGACTATAAACAAATAAATATATCATAAAATAAATAAATAAATTTAAATTAATAGTTAGTTAAAAAGTTATTAAATATATAAATAATAGAGTAATTAAAATATGAATATACATAGTTAGTTATATATTTTTTTAAAAAGTTAAAGGGACTTATTTTATGAACTTATAATTCTAAATATATATTAAACTAAATAAATTATAAAATAAATTCATTTTAAAATTAGTAGTTATTGATAGATATTATAGAAATATATATGTATACATATATTTTAAAAATTAATTAATAGTTTATTTAAGGGTTAAATTAGCATATTATCATAGATTGATTTCAAGGTATAGAATTATTATTAGAGTTTTGAAAGGATTAATTGTATTGTTATTATCAATATAATAGTGTTATCATAATAATATTTAATTAATTTTATTAATAAAGACATGTACTTACAACCTAAATATCCTATTTAAATATCTTATAATAAATAACATAACCCTGAAGAGCGACAAGAGGCGAGGGCCAAGACCCATAACTAATACAAAATCTCAACAAAGACTAAAGGCCAATGAGAGAAGGATACGGGATAACCAGGGGAAACTAGACCAAGAACAAGCAAAAAAAAGGAGGGAGGGGAGGAAGGGAAGAAAACGACTAGGAAGAGAGGACTAGGATCCAGCGACTACTTATCTTCCATCCATTCTCTCTATTGAGATTGTTCGGTCTTTTTTCAACCTCAAGGGATTCCCTAAATTTGTGGTGATGGAACTGCGAAACCTTAGCAATAACACTCTCCTCCTCGATACACACATGATGTTTGGTACTCTCTGCATGCTAAGCTAAGGCAGAAGACTTGGTTCTCCTATGCTTGAGGTCAGCTGCGTGCTCACTAATCCTTTGATTAATGGAGCGACCAGTCTCACCAAATAGGGGGTCCCACAGGAACAAGGAATAATATGAACCCCTTTCATGTCCTTAGGGTCGATAGGATCCTTCACAAATCTGAGGGATTTACGAATGGTGTTGAGGGGTTTAGCTTGTTCTTGGTCTAGTTTCCCCTGGTTATCCCATATCCTTCTCTCATTGGCCTTTAGCCTTTGTTGAGATTTTGTAATAGTTATGGGTCCCGGCTCTCGCCTCTTGTCGCTCTTCAGGGTTATGTTATTTATTATAAGATATTTAAATAGGATATTTAGGTTGTAAGTACACGTCTTTATTAATAAAATTAATTAAATATTATTATGATAACACTATTATATAGATAATAACAATACAATTAATCCTTTCAAAACTCTATACTTTGAAATCAATTTATGATATTATGCTAATTTAACCCTTAAATAACCTATTAATTAATTTAAAAAAAATAAAAAAAAGAAAAAGAAAATTTAAAATTTCTATAATATATATCAATAACTACTAATTTTAAAATGAATTTATTTTATAATTAATTTATTTTAATATATATTTAGAATTATAAGTTCATAAAATAAGTCCCTTTAACTTTTAAAAAAAATATATAACTAACTATGTATATTCATATTTTAATTACTCTATTATTTATATATTTAATAACTTTTTAACTAACTATTAATTTAAATTAATTAATTTATTTTATGATATATTTATTAGTTTATAGTCCCTTTAACCTTGATTTTAATAAGAATATAACTAACTAGCAATTTAATATTTATTTGAATTAACTTAATTATTAAAATAAAGGCCATGCCCTTAATCTTGTCCAACTAACCGTCTCCTGGTCAAATTTAGACATTGGTCAATATAGCCGTTGCTTGGTCAAGAAATATAGCCGTTGGATGTTCTGCTCTGACTATTTAATATGCAAAGCTAGATCTGATTCTTCAACTTGTCCTGACGATGAACCACACTAGTTGGTTCGAAACGCGTCGACAAATGAAATTTCATGTGATTTACGCCAAAAAATCTCTCATAAGTTTGATATGGATCACAGAAGCCTCAACTCACCAAGAAAATATTACTTTTGCACTCTTCAAAACTACCCACCACATCAAGGACTTGTGGGAAACCTACTGTGAGCAGAAGGAAGAGAGGGAACCCTCACTATTTTCAGAAACACCCACTTGGAATTCTTTCTAAGACACTATCAAGGAACAATATTACACTGTCGGGAGCTATGAATACAAGTACATACAATGGACTATGCCACGACAAAAAAAGGATCAAGATGTGCATGAGATGACAAATCTTTTCCATAACCTGCGCACAAAGTTGGGTATCAAATAAACATATGGTGCTCAAGTATCACAGTTTCTTGCACAAATACATTTAAGATGGAGTGGAGTTCTTGGGCATCTCCTCGCTTGGTGAAACATACCCATATGCTGCCAAGATTGAGCATATATTCAAGCAAAATATGCGAGACTTTGGATTTGCAAACCTAAAGCAGAACAAAGGCGCCCCTAAGACACAAAGTGTTGGATGGTATTGTCATAATTTGATGTAAACCCATGGATTGACTGGGTTTGACTTTGACTAAAAACACCAGTCATTGATGTCAAATGGTTAATGAATGCTTCTTAGTAATTGTCAGATTACATCAAGATGGCAATTATACTGTTGGATGGTTGGAAACCCAAGTCCTAGGGTTTGGGTTCCCTGGATTGAGGATGTACCCCAACCTTGTCGAGGGTTTTTGAAGGGTAAAACCATTGAGTTTGTGTTGAATATCTAGGTCATTATATTCTCCTCAAAGAAAATTTTCTGTTGATATGTGGTACGCCCTGCGGTTCCTTCTAGTTTGAGAGGAAATTGAGTTTAAAGTTGAAGACCCAATTTTGTGGGCTAAATCCACAAGGGGTAGAGACATGGTACGTTATTCACCAACGGTTGTCAATATATGACAAGGAATCTCATCATAATATCACCACGTATAAGTTGAATAAATTCAAGATCCAAAGGTAGTAAACCGGTCATTGAATCCACACTCGGGTAGGACCATATGCACTAAGCCAATCATTCATTTCAAATTCTAGTAGAATTGAAAATGTTTCTAGGCATAATCCTTAGAAATATTATTTAAATAAGGTTATTAAGGGTCATTTATTCTATTGAGTGGACAAGTCAACCCTTCACTAACTTAATTCCTAATTATAAAGAGTACATGGGCTTTGCTTAGAGCGTAAGAAGACATTAATGATGTTAATTAAATAAGTCAAAGAAATTATTAATCTTAAAAGCTCCTAAAAACCTCTCTAACATTAAGCTAAGAAGCCCCTAACTAGCCAAACCTATACACTATAAAAGAAACATGTTCGTCATCATCTAAGTCACCATTACACAACGAAATTTTTCTTGAGTAAGCCCTCTGAAATCTTCAGCCTAGTTGTGGGGAATGTCTGCAGTTTTCGAATAGCACAAATTTTCTTGGATACTCTTTTTTGGAAAAAAAAGAGGACTATTTCACCTCTAAAAAAGGTATGTTTGATGCTTCCTTACGGTTCTAAGTTTTTGTTTTGTCTTATTTGAATATGTCTGGGCATTTATCTCTTACAACACCTCATACCTAAGAATCCAGTAATCTTGACCGCCTAGGAAGAAGGATTTTGGTCCTCAGAAATAAATCTCAGATAATATGGCTTCTTGATTAATCCTTGCGGACCCTTCTTCTACATCTCTGAATGAAATTCAGGCCACATACCTGTGTGTGAAAACCAATGTAAAATCCTTTTATTTAGCATATATATATGAAATTACACCAATTGTTTACACATCTACTTCAACCAAATTTGTACTTGTGACACGCGGAATGGGAAATTGAAGGAACATTATATTCAAAATCTTTAACATCATCATCTGCATGAAATCAGATAGGAAGAACTTTGCAATAAAGACTCATCATTTCTACAATTAAGTAAAGGTTATAACAATTTACTCCACTTTTAGCAATATTATCACGTGAGTAAGGGTTTCATTCAATAGTCCAAATTGGCTAGAGGAGTTGCCAACATTGTATAGTAGCAAAGCTGGTATTATCGTGTCATTGAAGTCATTCACTTGTAATAAATCATTCAATTGGACAACAACCCAAGCTTCAACATATTAAATAGGATCATAAGTGAGGGTAGCTCTAATATCTGTTGAATTTACCTTGACATAATGACAGTAACCTTAACAGTGTCTATGTGTGATAACATAACCAACTTGACTTGACAAGTTATGAGCTTGCAACTGTCCTATCAATGAAGTGACACCTAAAGTATAACTCAAGATAATATCTATTTATGTACAAATATTTGAATGCAACAACTAAGCACATGATGAACTTGACTGGTAACATGATAGTTGACATTATCTTGACTTGACAGCCTGTTAGGATTTGTATCTAGTGATCCAATGATGTGTGATGGGATATCAAGTAACACATTAACATAGGAACATGAATTTTTGGTTGACAAAATGAAATATGAATTGACTTAGCTAGTGGACATGGCATACAGATACATGGCAAGTACCTTCATTATGGAGTGAAACATTGATTGAATTTGTGAGCATTCTATGATGTTTGACTTTGACCTTATAGAGATATGAAAACAATATCCATATTATAGGTGACACCTTAAACTTAACTAAACCTATTGAACAAGACTTAACTATGACACATGGTTTGGAGCAGTGAGTTTACATCTAGTTGACAAGCCTTTGACTATACTTGACCAAGGTACTATATGACAATGTTGCACTGCTGTTGAAAGCATCAACATTGAGTTGGCACTTTTTACTTTGGTTGATTGATTTGACCTATAAATTTGAGCACACATATATGACAATATCGACCTAGGGTTTATGTATAGTAATGAAAATTGTATTATTGCAGGGCAGCAAGTATTGAAGACATTGTCATCTAGTTGAACAACATATTGAAGTAAGAATAGATAGTAGGGTTGACTAGCTGAGCAACACTGATTACATGTATGCTGGTAGTTCTTCAAGGAAAAAACTTGAGAGCATTGATTGCAAGTCATCGAGATGACCAGAGGCATCTTGGTTTGTGCCATTATTTGACAGCAGTACCAGATGGTTGCATCATCGTGTGCAGCCTGATGATAACAGTGGTTTTGCATTGATGACTATTCATTCATGAGCAGTGACATGCAGTGATGACCATCAATTGTGCAGTGATTTGTAGTGACATTGATATACAATGTGCAGTGATAGTGATGTGCAGTTGAAAAGTGATAGCTTGATGTATAACATTGTGAAGTAATAATTTTGTGGGAATAATGACTAGTGGCTGCCAAGATTAGACATTTAGACAACATATTTCTTACAACTATTCTACTGATTCAGAGTATAGGGGATCGAGTGTGAAAATTGTGAAATGTGATATACCGACTATTCTGAGTGATTGGAGTCACCTTCAGGTTGTGGCCTGAGAACAGTTTAGGGTGGCAGGGTGGTGCTAGGGAAAGTTGTGGCTTGCATAGGGCATTGTGGCATCCATTCAGCTGTGGATGATAAACTAATAGGGAAATGGAGCATCCTTTCTGACAACAGATGGTAAATTGAGTGTTGGGACACTCATCAGATTGTGGCTTGATCTACAGGGCGTTGGGATATCCTTATGGTTGCAACAATATATTAGGGTCTAGTAGCGTCCTACATGTTGTAGCTTATGAATTAGGGGGTTGATGCCTCCCTCAGTTGTAGCTCAAATCTTGATGTAATCAATTTTATTTTAATAGGGAGAATACAATTACTAAAGAAGCGTTCGATGGTTTTTGACCTGGAGGGGGTTTTCCACCTAAATATATTTGTGTCCTCTGTTTTATTTTTATGCATTTTTGTATGGTGTTGTCTACTGTTAATTATTGTTTACGATCATTTGAAGAAGAAAAATAATAATAACTGAAGATTAACTAATGCTCTGAAAATATTAAAAAGTGCTAATTGCTAAGAAATATTGAGTCACCCCCCTCTCAATATTTCCAACACAAAGCAAAGCGAAGATCCATGTCATGACCCCACAAGACAACTCCTTGTAGCCGCAGGCCAAGAATAACGGGAAGGAGAAGAAGGACCGAAAAGTGGTGTAAGTTCCATAAAACTCCCACTCACAACACAAATGAATGTCGTACAAAGCAGGCATTGGTGGTTGAGTTAAAAGACTCAGAGATGGATGCATGCTCTGATTTTGAGCTGGAACCGGAAAAGGGAACCGAAAAAGGGAAGCAGACCATTGGCACAGAACCCATTGCAATGGTATCCACCATTAAGCTCGAAAAGGCAGAGGCTGAGGATCCAGAGGAGGGCGAGTGCCTCTTCCACTCATAGATGTGGGTAAAGGGTTTGCTGGTGCAACTCATTGTTGAAAGTGAGAGCCAAAAGAACCTGATCTCAGCTGAGGTCATTAAGAGATTGAAGTTGCCAAAAATGCCACACCCCCAACTATACACCATCGGGTGGCTCCACCAAGGGTGATATCTTCGTGTTAGCTAATAGTGCCACCTGCCTTATAGCATCAAGCCCTTTGTAGATGAGGTATTGTGCGATGTTGCCCCTCGGGAAGTATGTGATGTTTTATTAGGTAAACCACACCTATGGAAGCGTCTTGCTGTATATGAATCCAAACCACGCTATATTATTATTACTTTGAGTTAGAAATTGTATAGGATATCGGAGGTGGCATCACCTACCGCCTTTTCTTTGATATATGCTAAACAATGTAGTAAGATCATTTCCCAGAATGGGAAATTTTTATTCCTAGCGATCCACCCTCAAAACAAGAGGAATATTGTGGCCACATCTATAGCCTCCAGGAAGGGCTCTTCTACACAGAAGAAACAGATGGAAAAGGTGGTGGAGGAGTACAGGGACATCTTCACCTCATGCACATGGGTGCCACTACACTCTCAGGTCAAGAACTCCATCAATCTAACCCTGGATGTGTTGATACCTAATGGACCAATCTACCAATGCTCTATTCTAGGGAAAGATGAAACCAAGAGGTAGATTCACGTGATGTTGTAGAAAGGCCACATCATGCCAATTTCATTACCTTGTGAGAGCCTGATCATGGTATAGAAGAAGGATGAAACTTGGAGGCTCTGTATTGACTATCAGGTGTTGACTAAGATGACTTCGTAGAACATGTATCCAATTATACGAATTAATGACCTTCTAGACTAGTTCAAGGGGGCCAAATATTTTAACAAGATTGACTTGAATTCTGGTTATCACTAGGTACTAATCGAACTTTCCAATGTGTGGGAGACTACCTTCAAATCCAAGGAGGGAATTTTTGAATGGATGGTCATGCCTTTCAGGTTGATGAATACCCCCACAACCTTCATGACATTGATGGATGACATCTTGCGACCCTTCACCAACTCATTCATGGTAGTATATTTGGACGACATCCTGACCTTCAACAAGAGTTGGGAAGAGAACCTACACCATTCTTCGACATAACTGGTGTATTTCTTACCTAGCAGGGCATCCGAAAGTATTCCACCTATGACAAAGATATGTATTCCATTATGCAAGACTACCGACAATGGAAGCATTACATTCTAGAGAAGGAAATGGTCATCCACATAGACCACTGACCCCTGCAATTCATACAGACACAAGGAAAGTTGTAGAATGATCACCATGATAAATGGTCCACATATCTACAACAATTCCAT